>PYFS01001256.1:0-163026 GCA_003671545.1 Ophiognomonia clavigignenti-juglandacearum | reverse complement strand
TGGGCGCCTACACTGAGATCTGGCGTATGTTCTTCAACCTCTCTTCCCCCCCCCCCCCCCCCCCTTTTTTTCCCCCCCCCCCCCCCCCAAAAAAAAAATCCTGGCAGGACTGGACATATACCACTTGATACTAATACTATAATGACCCTTATTTTCGGCAAGATCTGACCTTTCCACTCGTGGAGAGGTAAACATGGCCGGGTGGCTTGGAATGGGTGATGACGGCCTCCAAAAGCATGGATGTCAAATTGCAGTTCAACCTTTTTCTCTCATGGTTGTGATTGTGCCAAGAAATGCTGAAAATGATACGGGGCATTTGAAGCCTGGTTTTCCGGGCACATGGAGGTGGTTGTTCCAAGGTCTCTTGCCAGGACGATCACTGTACATGGATTGCATATATTATTCTGGGTGATGTACTGACATATGTACGGTATTTAGCCACTTGGTTGACATGATTAGATCCGAATACTCGCCGGCTGTCTTTCGTACTATTTCATATGGCTACTCTTGTACGGGTAGCTAGAATATACACAGAGTGTATTTTGTGAATGCGGACATCACCAAGTCAGACTGTGAAGCATCTACTGGTTTCCTTCACAGGGCTCATGCGTACAAATTTGCCAATGCTAGAAGATGTAGGCCTGGCTATGTTCGAGATTGGGTGACACAGGTCAGGTGTATTTGAACACTTGAAAAGTTGCCACAGTAAATTCAGCTTAATTCTGATGAGTCAAATGTTGAATCGCAATTTCTTCCACCTTAAATCATAAGTACACCCCAACTGGCCTTCACAACATATGTGAGACACTGATATCTCGATTCAGACCACAGTTTTATGTTGTTCAGGCATTTGTCGTTGAGTGCTTGGCATACCAGTCTGAGTGTGAGACAAGACCCCTGCAAGCCAACGACATCTCATGAACATGTTACTTCAACCTCCTTTCCTGCTGGACTCGGTCTTCCCCAGCCCACCTCCCCTCTTCCTTTGACCACACCGGCAAACACACACGGCAAGCTGGAATACTTGACAATCCAGACTTATCCAGGTGGTACATTGCTTGAACTCAGTGGAACTTGTTGGCGGTGTCTCTTAGGGCTGAAAGAAGGGGGTGAAGGGGTGTGGGGTCTTCTTCCTGTCGACCGGGCCTTCAAAGGGTTGCAGCACACCTGCCCTTCATAAGGCCGTGTTGCAGGGGCTTGATGTCAAGGCTCTGATCCTTCCTTCTCTAAATTGCTTCTGGGGAGGCTCCCAGGTGGCAACTCACCTGCTCACCCATTGCCTCATCCTCATCCAGGATCCTATTCACCTACCCTTCACCCGCAACCCACACCGCAACATCCCGCGCTCTGTTTATTCCATTTACTCGTCTCTTCGTCCCTTATTTGCAACGCACAAGTCCACGACATCAAAGACGCCGCCACCTCTCCAACTGCTCCTAAACGCCAACTGCACGCCCTCACCATGACTACTCTACAAGTCGGCGCCGCCGACCTCTCGGCTACGAAGAAGAAGGCCATGGAAGATGCCGAAAGAATGCAGCGCTCCATCATCCGCGACTGCGCTGAGAATGGCAGACAACCCCCGCCATACGCGCTCTCAGAACTCATCGGAAAGGGGAGCTTCGGTCGCGTTTATAAGGCCAAAGCGTCCGGCACCGGCCAGCTCGTCGCCATCAAGATTATCAGTATTGAGGAAGGCGACAGTTTGGCCCCTGGTGCTGCTGACACCTTTAATGACATTCTCAAGGAGGTCAACACCCTCAAGAAGCTCGGCAACAGCGGCGCCAAAAACATCAATACCGTCATTGAGACATTGCTGGTCGGCCCCTCCATGTGGATTGTCACCGAGCACTGTGCGGGTGGCAGTGTCTCGACCCTGATGCGCCCTTCTGGAGGCGGCCTTCCTGAGAAATGGGTCATTCCCATATTACGTGAGGTAGCTCAGGCCTTGTTCTGGGTTCACAAAGAAGGCATTATCCACCGCGATATCAAGTGCGCCAATGTGTTGGTGACCGAGACAGGCGGCGTCCAGCTCTGCGACTTTGGTGTGGCCGGTATTATCGAGACAAAATTCGACAAGCGGAGCACAGTCACCGGCACCTTGAACTGGATGGCTCCTGAGCTGTTCGACATGTCCGTGTCGTACGGCACCGAAGTTGACATCTGGGCTTTTGGCTCGCTGGCTTTCGAAGCGGCTACTGGCCTGCCCCCGAATGCGAAGAACATGTCTCGTATCGACATTCCTCAGTTTGGATCGTATCTGAAGCAGCACTGTCCTCGTCTGGAGGGTGACCAGTACTCGGCCAACTTGAAGGATCTGGTTGCATTCTGCATGACAGAGGATCCGCGCGCCCGGCCAACCATCAGTCAGGTTCAGAGGCATGCCTACATCTGGGATACGGACCAGAGATATCCCACCGTGTCTCTCAAAATGCTCGTCAAGGCATACCGGCTGTGGGAAGTGCAAGGTGGCAACAGAATGTCGCTTTTCAACGCGGGAGGCGCGCAGCGACATTCTGTCGGTAACAAGGTGGCTGCTGCCTCGGAGGATGATGGTTGGGACTTTGACACCATGGCCGGTGGCTTCGACCTTCCGCGTCTGGGAGATACCGAAGCCAAGGCCGTGTATGATGCGTACGGCCCGCGAGTCTCCATGATGCCGCCTCCTCCCCGGGAGTCAGGACGACGCCGGCGGCCGCCCAACATGCCCAAGTTGAAGGGCCCGCTCGAAAAGGCTTTCGATCCGAATACCATCACTGATTACGAGGAGAACTCGAGGCTCTACTATGGCAGACCTATGCCGACATCAGCTCCAGAGATGGGCACTGAAAAGAGAGACATGGGCGGCACCGAGCAGCCACGGGAGTCTCTTATCGATCTGGACTTTTCCCTCGACGGTGATAGGCTTTCTCGCTTCGCGGACATGGAAGGCGAGACTATTAAGGGTAGTCGCCTACCGAACCGTCAAACGATTCGAGAGTCTGGTTTGATAGACCTCGACGAATCGCTAGATGGGGGCAGGCTGTCCCGATTCGCCGACATGGACACTGTTAAGGCCAGTCGTGCCAGTATCAGACCACTCGGGAGGAGCCAAACCACGTTGGACCGCCGTCGTACGCAGGACTGGACGTTTGAGGGCGCGGATATTGGCGAGGATGACCAGGAGAGCCCTGAGATGCAGAATGAAGGCGGGCGTCAAAGGGAGAGCCTCCTATTCAGAAGCCAATCTACCATGGATCACCGGCGTACGCAAGATTGGACCTTTGCTTCCGCAGCGCCTCAGGCGGGCTTGTCTTCCAGCAGACCGGCAGACATCGGTCGAAGCCATTCCAGCCTGGAGAACCGCCGTACGCAGGAGTGGACTTTTGCAAGCGCTGCGTCTAACAGCACTTCACACCTCGGGGGCGAATGGTTTCAGTCCAACGAGGAGGACGATTACATGGCATTGGAATCCCTCCCGCACCTCGGTCACCAGCACAATGACTCCCTGACTGTCAGTCACCACCATGACAATGACTCTCTGTCTGTGGTCCTCCCTCCGAGAGCCGCTACAAGTCTGGAAGTCAGCCGTTTCTCCTCGTCAAGCTTGATCGACTTGGACATGAGCTTCACCGACGAAGAGGGTGGGTTGCTACGTCCCTCGACGGCAGAGCCGGAGCCTGAGTCGGCAATTTCGGACTCGTGGGGACACCCCTTTCGAACACCACTACAGTCTTCGTTCCCACTTTCCAATGATGGATCTCTGCCTTCCAGCAGTCGAGAACCCTCCCTATACATCCCTGACGATATGGGCTCTCGGTCCAATCGCGAGCCATCTATTTACATACCCGACGATCTCGTCCCGCGGAGTAACCGAGAACCTTCCCTCTACATTCCTGAGGGGCCCATTCCAAGGAGCAACCGGGAGCCATCTCTTTACATCTCGGACGATGCCGTTCCCACGAGTATTCGAGAGCCGTCTTTATACGTCAAGGCAGGTAGCCTCAGCCCCAACGGCTCTTTCACCGCCTCACTCGCCGGGGACGAGTTCGCCTTGCAAGCCGTACCGTCCACGCCCACGTCAGAGCGCATGGTCATGACGCCTCCGTCGGATTCGAACGAGTTCTCCGATGACGCGGAGAGGGCACAGATGAATGGCGGCGTCGGCGGCGGCGGCGGTGGTGGTGGTGCTACCAACGGCCACGTGGCCATCACTGTGGAGGAACACTCGGACGCGGACTCGGATGCGCCCATGCCGGCGCTCCCGTACATGCCGCAGCCGCCTTCTGTGAATGTCTTGCAAGGTACGGCGTCGCAGAGCGATGTCAAGGACGAGTTGCAGCGGATGATTCGGAGTTTGCACGAGCATCTGCAATATACGGGCACGATCATGCGGACGATGCCAGCGCGAGGCGGGCATGCGGCGCCGACTGAGGTGGTGTTGTAATGGAGGCGGTGGGCATGGGATTTAATATCGTCACCGAGGTTTCAACTGCATTGCGCTTCTTGGGCGTTTCGGAAGAAGGAGGGTTGCAAAGGAAGCATAGACTGAGCGAGCGACAGTAGCTCAGCAACGAGCATGAAAGCATATGGAAATACGCCAAAGATACATATTAGAGGAGTTGACCTAGATCTTTAATAGCATATACAATTTACCTGATTGACAAAGGCCGCCGGTCTCCTATGCCTACGTATCCGGATCGGTGCGATAAGTATGGCGAGCATGGGCCCGACATAGATTTCGTTCACGGGAGACAGATGCTTTCTCCTTCGGCGGTCCCATTCCGAGTGAGCAGCACACAGCAGATACAGACAGACGCCTATGCACGAGTCCTCAAGTGTACAATCTCTTTCATCATGAAATATCATACCCAGATGTGAGCCTGGTCATTCTCTTGGCTCTCCTCGAATTCTATTCTGAATGATGACGGTCTCTGCCGTATTGCTGACTCCACTCTATGCGTCTCTGGCTTCTAGCGCTATTCAAATCTCATCTTTGCCGTCAAGGAGACCAGCGGCGTGTGCGCGACCCAGCACTCTCAGACCACACTTTCACTGCAGTCTTTGTTTGTCCCACAGGTTGTAATAATATCCCTTCTTCTCCAGCAAGTCCCGCTGCTTACCGGCCTCCACAATACTACCATCCTTCACAGCAATAATGAGATCGGCATGAGCAACAGTCGCCAGTCGGTGCGCTACGATGATGACTGTCTTGTCCTTGCAGAACTCCCTCAGTCTCTCCTGGATCTTCCACTCCGTCTCACTGTCCAAGCTGCTCATCGCCTCGTCGAACAGCACGATTCTCGAGTCCCGCAGCAGTGCCCGAGCAATGGCCAACCGCTGCAGCTCGCCACCAGAGAGCTTGGTGCCCTTCTCGCCAACTTTCTCCTCATATTGATTGGTAAAGCTCATGATCTTCTTGTGGAACGCTGCCGTCTCGCAGGCCTTCTCGCAGTCTTCCTGAGTTGCGTCGAACTTGCCGTACTTGAGGTTGTTCGCCATGGTATCATTGAAAACGCTGATGATCTGGGGCACAATCGTCACATGTGCCATGAGCGAGCTCAGGCGGATGTCCCTGACGTCCTGCCCATCCACGCGGATACTTCCCTTGGTGACGTCGTAGCTTCTGCACAGCAGCCGTAACAGGGTAGACTTCCCACCACCTGTCTCGCCCACGATGGCGATCGTGTTGCCTCCCTGGATCTTGAAGCTGATGTCGTTGACCACGGGCCGCTGGCCGTCATACGAAAAGCCGACATGGTCGAACTCGATATCGCCGGCCTTCAGTTCAAACTCAGCCGCGCCATCTCGATCTCGCACTTTCGGAACGGCCTCCATAATCTCAATCATCTTGTCGCTCTCAACAAAGAACTCGTCGAACCAGCTCACCCAGCCCACAAAGTTCTGGATAGGGAACGTCAGATCGCCCCAGTACTGCAGCAGCATCACAAAGTCCCCGAGGCTCCTGCTTGTATCCGGATCGCCCGTCTTGATCTTGGCACTCGCCAACAGGGCCAAAACGATAAACCCCGCCCCCATGATGACGTCCCGCTGCGAGCTCACCAGCTGACTCGCCACCATCATCCGGCCGTCAAACTCCCTCGACTTGGCCGTGGCATCGCGGTACCGCCGCTGCTCGTACGCGATGTTGTTGAACGCCGCCACCGTGTGCCAGTTCCGCAACACGTCGCTGCCCACGTCGTCCCGCTCCCGCCGCAGCTGCAGCGCCTTGACGTACGGCGACTCGCGCTGCGGGATGAGCCGCGCGGCGACCCAGACGTACACGAGGCAGATGGCGCCCATGGCCAGCGCGAGGTGGCCGCCGAAGATGCGCTGGAAGGCGACCATGGCGACGACGAGGTCGATGACGGCCGCGGTCTTGTCGAACAGGATGCTCATGGCGAAGCGCGCGAAGCGCGGCCCGCCGTGGATGATGGTGTTGTACATGTCGGCGTGCGGCGTGCGGTCGTGGAAGTCGGCCGAGAGCGCGAGGGTCTTGTCGTACAGGTGGCACATGAGGCGGTTCGAGATGTCGGCCTCGACGCGGATCAGCTTGGACCAGAAGAGCGAGCTGATGGCCTCGTTGAGGACCTGCCGCACAAAGACGAAGAGCACGAGGTCCGTGATGGGGAGCGCGAGCGCGGTCGGGTCTGCGAGGCGGTCGACGATGCGGCGGAGGAGGAAGGGGACTAGGACGTTGGTGATGCGGGAGAGGACGTTACAGACTATGACGATGGACATGTCGATCGTATCGGAGCGGATGTGGGCTTTGTCCTTGGGCAGGATGAAGGGGCTGAGCTTTTGGAAGCTGATGTAGTTCTTGCGCCAGCGTTCATAATTCTTCCCGCTTCTTAGCGAAGGGATGAAGGAGAGCGTATAGAGGAAGGGCAGAGAAAGGAGCCCAGGAAGAAGGAAAGAGGACGCGGTATCAGCCCAGGGTGACATTTCAAGCTGTTTCTGACGAGCGAGCCCCCAGAGATTGGTGGTATAATTTCCCAGTGCTGGTGAGGCTGTGGCCATAGTCGACTGCATTTTTGAGCTTTGTCCGCGCGAGAAGGAGAAACCCTGCTTGGGTGAGGCCGAGTCCGTTGATTTAATAGACGCCTTCGCCGGCCAAGTCCCACTTCCTACGGCCGTATGAAGAAGAACCCAAGCTGCATGAGGGGGAAGGAGGTGGCTCAAGGAGTACGCAGTGGGGAAGGAGAAGTTTATAGCTTGTAGCATACTGTCGTCCATGTACGCCACAGTGGCACAGCCGCACAGCATCGCATGGTCACAAGCGACTGTGCATACCTGGACCCGTGGAAATTGTAGATGCCAATTTTGCCCGTGCACATAACTGGATCGATCAAGAATGGCGGTATGCGGCCGAAGACATGCTTGCAGCATATGACAAGGCCGACAGGGCTGACAGGGCAGCGCACATTGGTTGCCTTGCCCCGAGGCGGTCAGCAATTCGTCAGCTGAGGTTGGTACGCAAGTAAGGCGCGGACTGAAATGCACCCGAAGGCAACGAAAGGAGTATACATGTGGCGCAGTCTTCGAAGGTTGACGTATTAATATTAGTAGAAGCGCCCTCGTGCTAAAAGTGTTAGATTACAACATAAGCTTGATAAGCTCAGAAAGAAGTCAGGTGCCGCTGTTTCTCTGATATAGCAGGAGGGATTGTATTGCAGTCGGCTGCTAATCTCACCATGCTGCCGTGGTAATTTCGGTCATTGTGTGACCGAGGCTGTGACCATGAGGAACGGAAGGCGTCTGTACTCACAAGGCTCCAGGTAGAGAGTGCCCTCCCACTCAGAATGTGACGTATGCTCGTTTTCGCGCTCATCCATGCGGGCATCTTACAAAGACTCATATTGCACAACATACCGGACCGGGCACACCTCTCGGAGCGACTAGTAGGTAGCCGTTCGTCGTCGGAATACCAAAACCTCCGCGCATATCTTACTCATCCTCACGTGGCGCGTCGTCATTCGTATCCGGCATCCATCCCGCCGGCCTCTCACTTCCGCGAACCTTCAATCCATAGCCTAACTTCTCGACCTTGAGCACCGACTGTCGCAGGGTGTCCAACTTCATGGAGTAGCTCTTGCCATGCTGCTGTGGCAGGATCTCAAAGACGCTGCCCAATTCCTGCATGTCGGCGACGATGGTCCGGTTTTCGGGAGCGGGCCCGTCGAGAGTACCGTTCAGAGCCGCGCTTGTGGTGGCAAAGCGCATCATCTCGCCAGAGAGGTCGAAGATGCCCATGAGGTAGTCTTGTGGGGTCACGAGCACAGGGAGGTGAGGTTCGTCAGGCTCAGGGGCATCCCCAGCATCGAGCTCCATGGGGTCGGGGAGGTGCTTGGAGAGGGCGGCGACCATTTCGACAGAGTGCGTGTAGCCCATGAGGGACTGGGTGCGCAGGTAGTGGGCAAAGGTCAGTGCTTCGATGAGCTCCTCGATGCAGCTCATGTTACGGGCATATCGGTAGCGGTTGATGCCCTGGACCTCGGGGGCGATGGAGGCGAGGAGCTTGGATATCTCGGTGAGGCGGGCCTGGATTTCCTTCTCGATGTTGGGTGGGAGATCAGGCTGAATCTTGCGGACGCTGAGGGAGGGATGATTAGCGTCAAGAGGAATACCTCGCAGGTCTGTGTCATGTTGAGAAACATAGGACTTCAGCATACCGCTGCAGTGAGAATATTCTGAGAGAGTTGTCAGTAGGTACTTTGCATGTGGCCCAACACACCAGATAAATAATACACGGCCGATGTTCTAACTTACATCTTCTTGCTTAGCGCCGTAATGTCCCGACTGGCCTTGACAATTCTCTCGCGGCGGTCATGATGCTCGTCCAGCTCGTCGCGGAACCATTCGAAGACGGGCGTGAACTCGTTGCGGGCGAGCGCCACTTTTGGTGCCGACGACGTCTTCTCCTTGGCCTTGCCGTTATAATCTCTCTTTTGCGCGGGCATCTTGCTGTGTGCTCGTTTTCTGTCGTCGCGGTCGACTGCGACGTCAACAAGCCCAGCTACCACTGCTGCGGTGGGTGTGGTGGAGTCCATTTGCGAATGTGGTGTCGGTGTCATGGTGGATATCCACGGGCAAGGTACGGTAGGTACCACGGCGGAGACCCAGTCAGTGATGGATTGAGACCCCCCCTTGCAGTACAAAGTACGCTAATGGTCCTGTAAATTGAGAGTGTGGTGGCGCCTTCGGTGTTCTAGCGTCCTTCTGAAGCACCCTGTTCCTTGCTCGCTGGGACGGCCCGAACGTTGAGCTGCAGTAAATGTTAGCGTATGCGCGCGCAGAGACGCGCTGAAGTGTCCATCTGGCAGGACCCCTATGTAAATGACCCTCATTTTCACTCACCTGCACTCACCAAAACCCTCACTCACCACACGGAACCAACATTGAAGTGTGAGACAAGCACGTGCGGCCATGGAACCAAGTCCCAAAAAGTAACACACCAACCCATTCCATCCTCTCACCATGGCCTCTGCCACCACCCCCTCCACACAGAAACCATCCTCCTCCCTCACAACAACCCTTTTCGCCCACCCAGCCCCGCTCTACGCCCTCGCCATTCTCCTGCGCATTGTCCTCCTCCTCTACGGCCTCTGGCAAGACGCCAACTCGCCCCTCAAATACACCGACATTGACTACCTCGTCTTCACCGACGCCGCCCGCTTCGTCGCCCACCACCACCCGGAAGGCCCCTACGCCCGCGACACCTACCGCTACACGCCGCTGCTGTCATGGATGCTGCTGCCTACCACGTGGACATCAGCAGGGGGACGAGAAGGGTCACTCTGGCTGACCGTGGCCTACTTCTCCTTCGGCAAGGTACTCTTCGCCGTCGCGGACGTCGTGGCCGGCTGGCTGGTTGTCAAGGTGCTCACCATGCACGGGCGCATGGATGCGGCGCGTGCAAGGGCGTTTGCTGCTATATGGCTGCTTAACCCCATGGTGGCCACCATTAGCACGCGCGGGAGCTCCGAGGGGCTGCTGGCCGTGATGGTGATGGCCTTGCTGTGGGCGACGCTGTCGAGACGTGTGACGCTCGCTGCGGTGCTGCTGGGGCTGGGGGTGCATTTCAAGATCTACCCTTTTATCTATGCTCCGGCTATCATATGGTGGATGGATGATGCACGGATGCGTGATGATGGAGCAAACGGACCACAGGGAAAGACACCACAGGAGCAGTCATGGGGTGAGGCTGTTACGGCCTTCCTCACAGTTCCGCGCCTCAAACTCACACTGCTCAGCCTAGCCACCTTCATCGGCCTGAATCTGGCCATGTATCATCTCTACGGCCACCCATTCCTGCTGCACACCTTCCTACACCACGTCACGCGCATCGACCACCGCCACAACTTCAGTCCCTACAACATCCTGCTGTACCTTTCGTCTTCCGCTTCCGCCGCTGAGTCTGGCGGCTTCCGTATTGAGTCTGTGGCTTTCTTGCCCCAACTTCTACTGTCGTGCGTGCTCATCCCGCTCGCCATGGCCAAGAAGGACTTGCCGGCGACGATGCTGGCGCAGACGTGGACATTCGTGGCCTTCAACAAGGTCTGCACAAGCCAGGTACGTCTCCTGTACCCAGTCCCTTCTTTCTTGCTCAAATACCGTTCCGCTGACTTGTTTTGACGCCAGTACTTTCTCTGGTACCTTATCTTCCTCCCCCTTTACCTCCCGCAATCGTCGTTTTTGCGTCAGCCAAAGCTAGGAATCACGGCGTTGGTGCTGTGGATCTTGACCCAGGCGGCCTGGCTGCAGCAGGGCTTCCAGCTCGAGTTTCTGGGAGAGAGCACCTTCGTGCCGGGTATGTGGATGGCTTCCCTGGCCTTCTTTCTTGCGAACTGTTGGATCCTGGGCGTAGTGGTGGGTGACGCTGCATAGTCGAATGTAGAGGGTTCAACTAATTGAAAAGTGGCCATTCACACATTGCGCCACGCATAATCGTAGTGGACCTTTTGAAGTGCCTTGAAATTATTGTGGTCAGGTACTGACCAACAAGCCTATGGTATCAAGTATTTCGAAACAATTTCCAGTGTTACTCCAACATTCCATCCCGTTCCAGTGTCCCTTCCCATGATGTGAAATGAGGTTGTTGCCATGGCCGCCGCCATCCCAACCCGAAGACCATGCGGGAGTGTAAAACGCCTTCTATGCCGTGCAAGGGCCAATTATGCTCGAGGGAAAAGGGGAATCAGTGATAAAGAGCAATCCATACCCGGAACGCCGTGCTTCCCTCGTAGCCAATTATGCAATCCAGACAAAAGAAATCAGTCGCAGGTAGTGTTTTGTCCAGCAGCTCTCTCGCGTTGGCCAACTCGATACCCTCATCCCTTCGGATCGGGAAAATATCCAATTCCTGCATTCTGTGGGTTGGCCTCTTCCCATTCTGATGAGCCGCGAGCACCGCACGTTTCTTCCACCTTCTGCCGCCCATGCTCTCCCATCATCCCTATGAAACGGCAACTCCACCCGCCAAATAGGCGTAATTCGACAACTTGAGCGACAATACCCTGCTCTTGGGGAATTCGGGAGAAATGACCATCCTCCCATCCTTGTTGATGCCGACTTCCCCAAAGGACTCGGCAAGGTCTTCGAACCGCGCATCAGGGCGGGCTTCCTTCAGGGCTCGCACGATGGAGTCGCTCCACACGCCTGAGCACCAACCATCGCGGAGGATAAAGTACGGATTCAGAGGTGGTACCGGAGAGTCTGCCAAGTACACATCAGCCTGAGCTCCATGGGAACAATAATAGGAAATTAGAAGAGGCGGGGAAGATCTTACCCAAGTCGACATAACGAATCCGCAAGTACTCCACCGCCTTGAGCCTCGCCAGCGCCTTGATGCCAGCTAGAACAAGCGCCTCAAATGCCTTGATAAAGTTCATGTCGGTGATTCCTGAGCCAGATTCGTTCCAGTGCACCACGTTTCGACAGCAGTTCTTGACTGTCAAGTCGATAGTCTTGAGTCTTGTGCTCCTCGGATCCACCAACTTGCTCAATAATTCGAAGAAACCGCGGCACACGCGTCCCGTGTATGCAAAGTGTTCCAAGTTCGGGGCCGCTTCGGCGAGACGTGTGCAGAAATGCAGCGAGTTGGACACCTTGAGGAAATAGGGCGGGAAGGACAGCTCTCTTCGGTATTCGACACCCTCCAGGTTCAGGCTGAGACTCGTGAGGTGCAAAGGCAATCGGGGAAGAATGGCGGCCATGCTCAGATAGCTCTTGGACTTGGCCTTGCTGTAGTTGCCATGCCATTCCTGCAGATTCGGCAACGCGTTGACGATTGTGTGGAAGTCCTGGTCGTTCCGGATCAGATTCCACTGGCCCTTGCACACCAGAGTTCGAACCGGTAGGATTTTGGGAAGAGGCTTGGAAAGTCCGTTATCGACAATGTAATGGCGGACTTTGGGGGCCTTCCTGCGCTCGCCGCCTTCGAGCGTCAGCACGCAGATGTCCGGGAAGGTGGAGCTCAAGAAGTAGAAGGCCTCATCGAGCGAGCAGTTGTCGTTAGGGATCACGTATGAAGCATTCGTCAGTCCGTCGAGGGACACGGGCGGCAGGGTCGCGTTCGAGAGGGCAAGAGCATTTTGCTTGGGTTGGAAAACGGCAAACCAGAGCTCAAGGTGTTTCACATACGGTCGCAGATGAGAGTGGACGGTAAAGTATTGCAGGGACTCGTTCAGAGACTGCACGGTAGCCTTGACTTTGATGTGCCGGTAGAGCCTCTCCTGGACCAGGACCCGCCACGTGCTGCTCACGAGGGCTAGCGACGAAAGTTCTCTCCTCCGCGAATGCCTCAAAGCAGTTCCCCAGCTTCTTGTGACACTGGGCATGCCTAGAGAGCTCTTGGACGAGGGTGAGACTCTGTAGCCGAACAGGTGGTCCAAAATGCACTCGTGTATCTCGGGCGGCAGGTCGTTGAGGTTTGTAGTAGGCGGCTCTTGGGTGAGGTCGGGCGTGGTCAGACCAGGAGACTCGACGGCGTAGAGGTCATCGTGATGGTGTTCGTGTGGGTGGTCAAGATCGTGTTGTTGGAATGGGTCGACGGGGCAACTCAGACATCGAATGTCGGTCTGGCCATGTTCTGGCTCGGGAAAGGGCGTGCTACTCGGTCTCGTAGGCGGAGCAAAGTCTGAGATTCTCGAGCCCTGCGGAAGGGGCGGGCTGTTGGCACCTGGCGAGACAGGATTGGAAGCAGTGGTCATGATGGAGGCAAGCTCGTCTAGGGCGGCCTTGTCGACATGGTCGTTCCGAAGAGAGGTGCGATCTACGCTGGACCGCCTGCCGGTGTCGAGAGACAGGGAGGGGCAGGAGAGCTGCATGTCGTCGTGACCAGGTACGGAGGCCGGAGCCGATCGGGCGGTGGCCATGTTCGTCATGGTATCGGCGGATGACGACGAGGGAGATTCGAGTCAGGTTCGGCTGGGAGATTCTCGGTGCATGGCAGGTTTGTTGAACTGGATCTGCTACAAGAGCAGTCGAGGTGGCCTGGAAGGAGCAGCTATGATGATGATTCTGGAAGAATGGTTTATGACCTTGATGGGCAGCTAGCTGTCTGCGGTCGTCGTTCCTATCCAGGGATTGGAGACCCAAAAGGTCTACTCGAACCGACGAGACAAGTCGGTTAATGGAGAAAGGAGCGGGCGAAGAGAAGTGACTGTGAGTGACCGTCTGCCCGATGGGATGATGCAGCTCTTGGCGCCAAAACCAGGGCAAGAGAGTAGAGGCAAGCACAAAACGCGGAGCAAAGAAAGTAAATGGTAGAGGTTGACACGAAGAAAGTAGCGTGGACGGCGTGGCTGGAATCGCGTGAGGGAGAGAAACTTGGCCGGCAGGGATTGGTCAAGGGCGGAAGTCAAGTGTTTCGTGTGAGGACAGAGATCGGGGGGTTAACGATTGGCGATAGATGGTGAACGGCGAAGGGATTTGTGGATCGTGGCTCGTTCCAGTTGTCGGGTTTGGCTGTTGGGTGGCTGAAGAGTGCCCAGACTGTGATCACATGCAGACAGACAGACAAACACAGATAGAAAGTACTGTGGAGAAGGAGAGAAGGAAGGCAACGCTTGGACTGACTGCTGCTGCTAAGCTGATCAAGTTGGAGAGCGAGTGCAAGTTGCAACTTTAGCGTGTGGGAGCTGGAATGGGCATGGAAAATGGAATGGTTTGGTTTCGGTTTTCGCACATGCTCCAGCAACGGGCGGCTAAAAGGAAATTGCAGGTTATCTTGCAGGGCGAGGCTGTGCTTGGTGCATGGCAGAATCACAGACGAAAAGGACGAGAAAGCGAATTTGCCTTGACCGCAGATTCATGCAACAATCAGCTTGCTGCCTTAGGTAAGCAGAGGTTGGTCCTCATACTCATACTGTATGCATAAATAAAGCTGACCTCAGTTCATCTACCGGAGGGATCAACCAGCACTCTCTAGCCTGTCTGTTGTAAATAGAAAGACTGAAAATCACCCTCTCTGATGATGAAGGATGCAGAGATGCATTCCTTTCCAACCCAACAGGATTGACTGTACTGTACAGGGGCGAAATCATTAGGAACATGTGAAACGGTTTAGTGCTTGACCGTGCCGCACGCACGCGCTCATCTCACTATGCGGTGCCAACATTCGCTAACTGCTTGCGAGGTGGATCATCGAGGCTTGATACAAGTGAAGGTATATCGTAACTTGAGAGCACGCAAAAAGAAGCTAAATACGCAAGGTAGGGAGAAGATCCTCTGTGAGTTGCCAAAAATAGATGGGTGGAAGGACCCTAACCCGAAGTACCAAGGGGATCTTAATCCCGACCCCCGACGACATCGATTTCACCTTCGAAGTCGTAATTGCAAGACAAGAAAGGGTCATAGACCATTATATATCTTCATCTCTTTTCTAGCCTCGTCTTATTAAAGCCCAGTACATCAAGTACACGCCTCCTGTCTTCTTGTCTACTTGTAACTCTTGTCGTCCAACCCCACAAAGCCACAATGTCTATGGCAATACATACGCAGTCAGGGGCCTCGCCACGCCTCAGCCTGCGTCTTGGCCCGATTTCATCTTTACCCACCAGAAGTCGAACCCGAGTTCAATCTCGCCTTTCAGTGTTCGGTGGTCGCGTTCGGTTTCCAGTTTCATCAGGTTGCCCATGATCTCCCAAAACACATGCACAACACACTCAGCGCCTGCAATTACGCGTCTGACACGAACAGTCGACGACCCGCGGCTGAAGTCGGCCTGTCCTCCCGACACCTTTCACCTGTCCTCTCAGCCTGTCAGCCTGTCAGCCTGTGCGCCGACTATCCATTCGTTCATGTACTGGTCTGTCACAGCTGAAATGTTCGTCCGGTTTCCACTGCCAGCCTCCGGACTGCCCCGTCTCCGACCCTCGGGCCTCCGACCCCGTCTGAGCCCTCATCTGAATTATCGGGCGGAACCGCTAGTCTCGCCGGATTCATGCCCTCGTGCACATGGCAGCCAGAGAAGCTTAACTACCTCGACGCTGGTGTTCCAGCTTCGGTCCAGTGAACTTGGCCCGTGGTTGCGGAAGTGCACGCGGCTCCTGAGATCACCGAGAGAGTGGGTATGAGTACTTCACCTGCTATGGCAGACGGGAAATTACATTGAATGCTCACAGAAGCCACGTTATGCTGAGGATATCTGTGCTTTTGAAGCATCATGCCGTCGACGCACAACTATTCTCCCTTTACTCCTGCTTTCAGACACAACAACCTTCACGAGCCGCTTCGTCGCGTCTCGAAACAGTGGGTCCTCGTCCCCGGATTTTCTCTTCTGCCCAGGTAAGCTTACTGTCTTGTTGTTTCTCCATCTTGATAGATCATCTGTACTTTAAACAAACCTCAACGTCCGTCTCATTCTTGGTGACACCAAGTTTCTCGGAAGCTGGGCGCCTAATTTGGGATGGCGGTTGGGGTTTTGTGTTTGTGTATCACCGAATGGCATCTGTCATCCAGCCATTTCCAGAGACACTGCTTCACTTGCCTCCCCTGCCTTTCAGCGTCTTCATGCAAAGCGCCTGTAGACGCGCACAAAAGCAGGGGCCTTGGCTTGATTCTGCGCTTTTGGAGCGTGCAAGAGCCACTTCCTGCCTCCATTGCCGCCTAGGCGGCTCTGTCCTCCCATCCGCAAGGAAGGTTGCCTGTCCGCAGGCGTTTGACTTGGCAAAGGGAACAACTGCCTGCGCAGGGCATTGTCTCGCCGCCGGCCGGCCAGCCTCCTTCTCGCGTTTGTCCCAATTTGGTGCACCAACTTCGCCAGTTCGTCAGGGCAAAGCAAGCCGCAAAACACATTAAAACACTGCTCCATAGTATGTGCTGCGCCAGTAGCGCCGAACGTCCCGGTTTGTTCTATCTCAATTGGAGCCTCGTCTCACATTCCCAGGTAGGCATTGCAGGTATCCGCCAGGCCAATACTGCCAAGTACTCTTGCAACACATAGCCCTTGAGAATCCGTCTGCTTTAGAGGCGGCTCTGCGGGCCAGCAAGGGGTAAAAACAACGCAAGTCCAGACGATTGCTCCCGAGTGGGAGGTCTAGTGTCTCCGGTGTTTGGTATGAATGACCTGTTTACTGCTGTCGTTCATCGTGGACCGTCCTTCATAGTCTCTGCCCCTCGTCACTCTCGTTACCCATGTCAACCCCGTTTCCCCTCGCTATTGTTCTGTTCGTGCTGTATCACTAGGGATCGTGAGTGCTTCTACACTCTTCTGCCCCTTTCCCTTTGGTTCCTTTTAACTACTTCCCAATATCTGGCTTGGGCTGGTCTATGCTCTTCAACTCTCCTCCTCTTCTTCCTCTTCTTACAGGCAGGGATATCTGTGATATCCTCCTTCTTTCTTTCTCACCCTAGGGTTCTCTCCCCCACAAATTATCTTCTTTCCTCTTCCTCTTTGTGTGTTTTACCTCTCTGGCAAGAGCCAACACAGTAATATCAATTTAATCGAGTCAGACCCATTGTGGTCCTTCCCTCCTTCATCATGCCTCACTTCACCCGTCTTTTTGCTGGCGTTTCGCTTCTCGTCGCCTTGGTGGCCGGTCTTCCAGCCCCGGTGGATACGGCAGGTCCAGAAATCGACGAGAGAGCCATTCAAGTGGCAGGCTTGGGCGTACCCATCCTGAACAGCGATGCCCGCGACATCATTCCCAACAGCTACATCGTTGTCTACAATGAGACCTGTGACGACGACATGGTGGCGACGCACCAGGCCCATTGGGTTCAGACCATATCAAAGCGGAATATCGGCAAGCGCTCTCCCGTCGACGGCCGGTTCTACAGCACCTCGGTCCACACTTTCCAGATCGGGACGTTACGAGCGATGGCGCTGGACGCAGACGACAGAGACGCCCTCGAGATCAACTCGGCACACGAGGTTGCCTACTTGGAGGCCGACGCAAAAATCAGCATCAACGCTCTTGTCAGGCAGTCGCCTGCCCCCAGCGGTCTGGCTCGTCTTTCGAGCACCGGGCCGACCGCGAGTACAGACTACATCTTCGACGACAGTGCCGGTGAAGGAATCATGGTCTTCATTATCGACACGGGCCTCATGGCCAACCACACGCAATTTCAGGGTAGGGCCGTCCAAGCTTTCAATGCCATTAACGATGTGGACACGGATGAGAATGGCCACGGCTCTCACGTTGCGGGTACTATTGGCGGAGCCACCTTCGGCGTGGCAAAGAAAGCCAATCTCGTGGGTGTCAAGGTGCTGGATGCAAATGGCGGTGGCACGAACTCAAGAGTCCTCGCCGGCATGAACTTTGGTATGTTCACTCATGCTTCCTCCAAAAGGACCATCATACTGACATGCCCTGCTCCACAGTCGCTCAAGCCGTCTCTCAACTCGGCCTGTCCGGCAGAGCCGTCATGAACATGTCGCTGGGCGGCGCCCGTTCCAACGCCATCAACCAAGCCATCAACGCCATCCGCGCCGCCGGCTGCGTGCCCGTAGTCGCCGCTGGCAACGAGAACGTCGACGCCTCCAACGACTCTCCGGCCTCGGCGGCAGGCGCCATCACCGTGGGCGCCATCGACCAAACCACCGACCAGCGCGCGTCCTTCAGCAACTTTGGCCAGTTCGTCGACGTCTTTGCCCCCGGCGTGAACGTGCAGAGCGTCGGCATCACCAGTGACACGGCCACGCAGGTGCTGAGCGGGACGTCGATGGCGAGCCCGCACGTGGCTGGCCTTGCGGCGTACCTCATGGCGCTGGAGGGCATCACCGATATCGATGCGGTCGCGGACAGGATCACGAGCTTGGCGGCGACGACTAATGCGGCGGTCGAGGGCAACCGGAGGCTGACGACGAGCTTGATTGCGTTCAATGGAGTGTGAGTGAGGGAGCGGGCCTGGATGCGGATCCGGGACAGGACACTCGTAGAAGCAGAGAGTAATGTTCTTTGATCTTGCGTCGCATTTGCTGGCGTTAGGAGAATCACGCATGGTCACCGAGCCATATTGGCAGATGCATTCCGACAACAGAACATAGGCCGAGAAGAAGCCTGCCCACGCACGGGCCCAATGTGTTATGAATCAAGCGTTGAATTTGACTGCCACCATATTTCCGTTTTCCGACTCTACGTGATCTACGACTGCCCTTGATTTAGTGTTTGGCTTCATGTAAGTTGTCTTCTCTTGGAGGGGCGCGGGGGCTACCTACTAAGTACATATGATAACACTCATGAGCTCGCTTGTTGGCGCGTCGCAAGCTGAAGCCAAGACTGGCAACGGCCTGACCGAGGGCGACATTTACGGCAACATGTTCATGGTCAACTTCGCTGGGTATGATACCACGGCACACATCTTCACGTTTTCTGTCCATTTCCTGGCCGCGCTCCCAGATGTGCAGACCTGGGTCTCAGAGGAGGTGCGAGCATTTCTTCATGTTGTGACGGTCTGAATTTCTAAAAACATCCTTTTGGCCCCGAAATGGAACAAGAGTGCTGACCGCCGATTTTAAGCCATCACAATTATGTCCTTGAGACTTTCCCAAGGTTGACCGGGCACGAATCAATGGCGTTGGTGGCCTCCGATACGGGAATACCGACATCTGGACTTCTTCTGCCGGTCGTTTTCGGCGGACGAGCGGGACAATTGCCCAATCTATTGTGGCTTTGATAACAAATTTGATTCTCACATATTCACAGAATAGCTCCCCAGCTGCGTGCATTCCCTCATCTTTCAGTTCAAAGTGGTCCCCAATTAGGAAGGCGAAGGAAAACAAGAACAAATTACAATGTCTTCATCAACATCGGCGGCTCCCCCCAAACCCACCCGCTTGGGAATCCTCGTGCCCTCGTCCAACACAGCCCTGGAACCACTGACCACCGCCATACTCTCCACACTCTCCCCGCACAGAGTCACAGTCCACTTCTCCCGCTTCGCCGTCACCCAGATCTCCCTCGCACCCACCGCGCTCTCGCAATTCGACCCCAGCGGACCCATCCTGGCCGCCGCGCAGCTGCTCGCCGACGCCCACGTCGACGTAATCGGCTGGAGCGGCACCTCGGCCGGGTGGCTGGGGTTCGACGCCGACGAGCAGCTCTGCGCCGCCATCACGGCCGCCACGGGCGGCATACCCGCCACGACGTCCACCCTCGCGCTCAACCGGCTGTTGGAGCGGTTGCGCGTCACGAAGCTCGCGTTTGTCACGCCGTATCTGGATGACGTGCAGGCGCGGATTCTGGCTACGTACGCGGCGGATGGCAGGTTTGAGGTCGTGAGGGAGAGCCACCTGCGGCGGTCGGACAATGTCAGGTTCGCTGAGATTGACGAGGCGACGCTTGATACGCAGGTTGAGGAGGTGATGGGGAAGGGGGAGGTGCAGGCTGTGTCTACGTTTTGCACGAATCTGAGGGCTGCGCAGAGGGTGGCCAAGTGGGAAGCCGAGTATGGCGTGCTTGTCTTGGATACGGTGGCTACGGTGGTCTGGGATATGCTTCGCATCACGGGGGTGGAGATGGAGAGTATCAAGGGCTGGGGAAAGATGTTTGAATCATCATGAACGGCATGTTCCGATGAAACCATTATGTGGCTCGACAGCCAGCTCTCAGGCCATCTTCTTCTCTACCTTTGCCTCATCATCCGGTGCAGCACCTATCGGTTCCTTCCCAGGTAATAAACCATTGTCAAGAAAGGCAATTTCAATTTGCAGTACGTTTTTGAGTGATCCGGCCAGGATTAAACGCTGAATATGCAGTGGATGAAACTTGTGGCCTCTGAAACCTCACCTGGGACAACGGCGTGACTGGGGATCAGTGGATCACCTGTGTGACGGGCAGGGAGGAACGCCCTACAAGAAGTAATTCTTTGCTATCTTTGTGATAGGTCACCTCAAAGATCTATCTTAGGGAAAAAGCTGGATGCGAATACCTAGCATAGCAGCCCAATAAGCAGTTGTCGACACATGGGCGTAACTGCGATATAACGGACAATGTTTATCTACCTGCACAGTTCTCCTTGGTCCCCTTGTTGTCGAAGCGATTTCTCTTTTGCGCATCGCACGCCCAGAATCTCGCTGCTTATACTTCAGGGTACGGCAAGTTGTCCGCCTTGCTCACTCGCCTACCACCCACAGCCTCACGGTCCGCTGCGAGGGTATTGGCAAAGTTGCTCTTCTCCCGTATCACAGGTCCCTTCCAGTAGAAGACGTAGATCGGAATGACCACACTGCCATAGCACGATTAGCACTTCATTCATCATAGCCGGCTGCTGCTCCGAGTACAGAGGGGCAGATGGAGATCTGCTACAAAAGAACAAGAGCAACTCACAGACACGAGAGGCACGACAAGATCGTGCTCGCATACTCGGTTGGGTAGGTTCCGATGTTCGAGTACATGGGAATTGCGAACATGGCTGAAATCCCCGCGAGGAAGTCACGGGCGAACGCGTTGCCTCCGCATGCTGAGGCCGAGTAGACACCGTAGGCAGCAATCATGTAGTCGACGGAGGAGAAGTATATGGCGTAGTTGGCGATGCCGATCAAGCATGAGAAGATCATGGGTGCTATCCAGTGCACGCCGCGGCCTGGGCCCAGCGAGGTCCACGCAAAGCCGATCAGACCGATGGGCTCGAGCGGTGCCACCCAGAGAAGCCACTTGAGCCGGCGCTCGGGGAGGTGACAATCTGCACCCATGACCTTGCGTGTCTTTTCGTCTCTTGCTATCCAGGGGAGGTAAGAGAAGTAGGCAAAGAAGTAAGCCAGGTTGATAGCTATATCAAGTCGGGGCGTGTCAGCAGAGTTCCAGCAACAAAGTCAGGGCAGAAGAGTCGAGAAGAACTCACGAATGAAGGCCCAGGCTTTAGCGAGCACATTAAAACCCCACTGGTCGTACACTGGACTGAAGCCTTCCAAGAAGATGAAGATGATGGCGTCTGAGAAGCCGGAGAGCATCGACAGGCAGAGGACGATCGGCTCGCGCACAAACATCTCAAAGGGGCGAAGCCAGATCCGGCCCGCCTCCTTGAGAGAGATGCGAGGCTTCTTGAGCTCGTTGGGCCCGTACACCTCTTCCTTGCCCTCCTGGCGGCGGCGCTTGGCCTCGCGGTCCATGATGATGGTCGATCGACACTCGGGCATGAAAAAGTGTATGAGTTGAACGGATGCCCCGAATATCAGCTGGATGTAGAAGTTCCAGTGCCAGGAAAGGTCTGACGAAGAATGGGTGTGTTAGTAATGAGCCGCGCAGTGTCTTTCTCTCAAAGGAGGACGGCTCACAGTACTGGATCGGGCCCCCGATCACTCCGCCAATGCTGGTCCCTATGCACGATGATAGCACAATGAAGGCCAGCGGCCACTGCTGGTCCTCTGATTCATAGAGATCAGCAATCAAGCCGAGTGTCACGCTACCACCAGCTGTCGAAAGGCCGCCCTGTACCAGATATTGTTAGTGAAACTGCCGCCTGCACCCATTCTCGTTGTTCTGGATCGGGCCGTAGCTTACCAGCGCTCTGGCAACAACTATGCTTCCAAAGTTTGGAGCAAAGGCTGCGGGTAGCTGCCAGATGTTGATCAGGAACATTGACAGCTGCAGTATCGGCCACCTTCCAAACTCCTCGCTCCATGGCGCCCACAGCTCGCACCCGAAAGAGTACATGACGAGGTAGATACACTGTCCTACACGAGCCGCCTGCTCACTGACCCCGAAAGCTTCGGAGATGGGCGTGACGGCATTGGGAAAGACTGAAGTGTTGAAGTTCATCGAGATTTGGATTGCGGCAATGACCTGTAGCACTATCAGTGTCTTCATTCAGAGACGGAGGTGGATAGAAAGCAGAAGAACCAGCGAGTGCCTTTCCGCCAGGTACATACGCTGAGAAACCCCCATTTCTTCCATCTTGGCCAGCTATAAGCCAGAATGTCGTAGCAATCGTCTTCGGTCAATTCGCGCTTGCCATCCGCTCTAGGTGTAGACTTGTAGCGACTGGGGAGTCCAGCTAAGCTGCTTCTTGATCGGGGCTTCTCATCGTGAATGTCGCTTCCCAGTGGTTTGAGTAGCCCACTCGGGCGTGGGCCTGCGCCGGGCGGAATATTGAAGGGTGGCTGGTTAAGCAAGTCCGGGTCATCAGCTGCTTGTTGCTCCAAAGTCTTCTCTGGGTCGAGACTAGTATTGCTGGATGGAGCCATTGTCTCTAAGCTTTCTAAGTAGCGAGGCATTCACTTCAAAGATCATGAAAGCACTTCGAGGAATCTGCGGCAACGACATTTCGGCCAGACATGTCAGGGCGACGGGGGCGTACTTTATGGGCATTTTTTCTCTTTCGATCGCTTGAGATCTGCGTAAAGACAACCCACAAGTGACGTGCAATTGCAGATGCTGAAAAGAAGTAAGAATGCTTGAAAATCACTCGTTGTGTGGTGACATTCGACGCAGGGCATGATGTCAGTAGAGTCCACTCCACGATGTGGGCCTGTGGATCGAAGCACCTGTTGACACCATCGCAATTCAGATAGGTAGGATCAGAAGGGGCAAATTTCGAAAAAAAAAATCGAAAAAAATTTGATGGCCTAAACATTTAAATCTCGGGCAAACAAGTGGCAGTGATGAGAATTAGCTTCATGTGAGAAGTGGTGGCCCACACGCCGCACCTACCTACAGCGTTCAAGGCCACCGCCAACATGTCCTCGATAAGTCTCGGCCCTTCTTCCACATGTCATTGTGCATGCGAGTCCACGCTCAGTCGCCGACTCGTCAAACTCCTTCTGATCCTCCAATCTTCCTCCTCGTCACGATGCAGGTCTTCGCCCGGCAACCGTACCGCCCTATCCAGCGCAACCGGCAGGCCCCTATGCCTTCCCCGAAGCATGACTAGACACAGCACAAGCTTGCTCCCGACGTACCACCCGCCAGAGAAGCTGTACGCGGCGTTCGGCAGGCCAGTGCTGATCCCAACCGTCCCGTACGCTGACACTACCTCGAAGATGACATTGAACACGCTGTACGTGAGCGGATCGCCTAGGAAGTGGCTCGTCTCCATGATGCTGATGGCCAGGACGGCGAGCACGAGGAACCAGATGTCGTGCGCGACTTGGCCCTGGATCTGCTGGCGCACGAAGCTGAGTCTGCCGTCCGGGACGTTGTCTGCGCGCGGACCGACACCCACGCCGTGCCAGGCGAAATGGCGGCTGAAGGCGCTAGAGAGCTGTGCGGTTCTCTTGGAGTGACTGCGTCGCTGCGCGCTTGTGGCGCTGGTACCGCTTACGGGCCTTTGCAAGCCGTTCGTGCGTTCCTTTTCGCCACTTTCGAGATCCGTCAATGGGTACGGATCATCTGCATAAATGCCCAGGCTACGTTCTTCATACACGTTCGAGTGACGCATAGTGATGACCACAGGATATACGGAAATGTACATCATGATCACATACAGGATCTGTAAGCCAATGTAGACTGATGAAATTGGCACCACGTAGAAGCCTCCCGATCGAACAGCTGCGTAGTAATGTCAGCAGAGGGGCTCGGAATGATTTGAGAACCCTGGCAGACCATCAAACATACCTATGGCCTGGAAGAGCCCATCGATGATCCGTGGACCAATCGGAATGGCTTCAATGACTGGATTCCCTAAGTTGAGGATCTCGAAGCTGACCCAATCCACGACATTGAGAAGACAGACCATGAAAAGAAGCCACCACGTCTGGCGCGCCGGGAACATGTTGGTATAGACACGCCGCGGGTATTGGAGTATTAGCTGCAACGTGCCCTTCAAGTCCTTGTAACTCTCTTCATCTGTCGTGCGGGCCAGTATTTTGGCCATAGACCAGAAAATGAACCTCAGTAAGACAGGGTACGCTGTGTTGCCAGCGAGAATCATGGCGCCCATGACAATCAACACAAAGTAGCTGTTTTGGAAGGGAATTACATTGGCATCGAGCAGGGCCATGCCTGAGTTGTTGAAGGCCGAGACGCCAAAGAAAATGCCCGTCCACCATGCGTTCAGGCCGTTGGATGTCGTCGCTTCTGGCTTGTTATAAGCGATCCACGCACCCAGCGAAATGCAGCCCAACAGTTGCCATAGGGTAAAGTACAGAGGCACCACAATGGCGAGAAGCTTGAGGGCACGGTATTCATATCCTCCCAGCTTCTCACGCTCTTCCTTGGTCAGGTTGTGAAACTGAGCGTTTCGACCGGCCTTTACGGTGAGGATGCTGTGGACGTCTGCGTTTCGAGTATCGCCCTCTGTTGCCGTGCATTCGTTACTGTCGACGCCCCTTCTCCTTGAATGGACCTCATTTGCGTAGACGCTAGCAGTGGTGGTTCTGCCATCTCCCCTCCCAGATGGCGGAAGATTTTCTGAAAAGGTAATCCGGGTATGCGGCGAAGGCGGTGGATCCTGGGTCGGTTGTCTCTCTTCACTCTTCTCTTCTGGCTGTGTATCTGGCAGAAGACTTGAACGGCGAAGATCTGGCACTGCAGCAGGGCCGTCATCTGAGTCCTGAAGGGCGCCATTCTCCTTTAACCTCGATCCTAAGCCCGGAAGAGAATCGGCCCCACGTTGCGTGCTGGCAGCCCTGCTCAGTGTGGGCGTCCTGAAGAAAGAAATGCCATGACCAAGAAAACTCCCTGCTCTGCGGGCCTTCTCAGCCTTTACGATTTCTTCGAAACGAGACTCAAAGACACGAAGCCGAAATGTCACTGTCCAAATGGAAACCCAAATAGCTCCTCCAAATAGGATGAGGAGGAAGAGGAGCACTTGTTGCCAGGTCGTCATCTGACTCAGATTGACAGTGTTCAGGCCAGCCTCAGTCATGGCCGAGACGACCAGGAACAAGCTATCGGTGTAGCTGATACTGTGCGATGGGTTTGACGAGCCCCAGAAGATGACCGAGGTGACCAAGATGACTACGACGAAGTAGGCATAATGAGCCGTGATGAAGTTGAGGGGCGGCAGGAAAGCACGCAGCTCATGGAGTGTCTGGAACAGCTGAGAATGGTCGACAGTCAAGCTTGCCCACCAGCGCGGACGCCAGCCTCCCACACGCGTCATGATCGCTCGCGAGGACCGAGTAAGAAGATGACGAGGACGGAGACCAAGGGTAAGAGCTGGGGTCGCGAGGTGTCAAGTCTGGTGTTCGGAACCGGGTGAGGAGCATCACCGGCTGGGTGAGGTTCAGTCGGGTGGGCGGAAGCTGGTGGTAGTAGGCAGCTGGGCACTGGAGCACCATAATAGCTGTGGCTGTCTGGTCTGGTTTGGGTGGTTGCTGGCAAGGCTGAGGGCGAGCGCCGATCTGCGTTGCGCTGCCCAGGTGATGGTGAGTATCGTGGGTCTTGCTTCCAATGTTTAGCACCGAACTAGTAGACCACAGATTTGGTGTCACTGTGAGAAAATTCGTAAGAGTCTGAATGACCTGGTGGCGCCGTGAAGAGAAGATCTGAATGTCAATGCTCATGTAAATCATGAATAGAAGTGAATAAATATAGAGCCAGGGTCTGCTTTGACTCTTTGACCCCACAAAGGTCGCATCCGCACTACGCGCTAGGCTGCACCCTCACCGCCGCCGCCGCCACGACTCTTCCGAGCCTGGCTACCTATGCACTTGTCAATGAAAGTTGTTCTGCAAGGGAACGTTTCAGACGCTGGAGGTGACGAAGTCGCGCCCAGGAACACTTACTTCACGCGTATGCGGGATGTGCATACAAAGTAAGTGGACAATACGACGTCAGGACCGCATCTTTATGCGTTGACTATACTACACGCCATTAGTAGCACCAGCTTCTATTCCTGCGGCGCGAACCAAGAGCTTCCCCTTTGCCTAGAATGATGATCATTGCCGAGACTGGCTGTAGGACAACCTCAGTTGAGCCCTTGGGAGTATCACTAAAGCTACTAACATTTTGAATATCACCGCCCACAATTGCCTTCAGCACGCCAGCGCTCCTAATGCCTGCCGCCACGGCCCCTCC
This sequence comes from Ophiognomonia clavigignenti-juglandacearum, assembly GCA_003671545.1. Lineage (NCBI taxonomy): Eukaryota > Fungi > Ascomycota > Sordariomycetes > Diaporthales > Gnomoniaceae > Ophiognomonia > Ophiognomonia clavigignenti-juglandacearum. Next base: position 136,642 of record PYFS01001256.1, on the reverse strand, counting down.
CTCTATTGCCCCTCCATCTCCCACCCCCGCGACCTCCAAACCTCCCCGGCCCTCTATCTCGATCCCCTCCCCGGTCTGGGCCGCGATCTCTTTCCCTGTCTCGGTTCCTGTCGCCGCGGTCTCGGAAGGACATAGAGCCTTCGTCGTCATCGTCAAAGTTATGCCTGCCCATGCCGACAGCACTACTGGGATCCTCCTCCTTCCTCTCGGCCTTGACAGTGGGCTTCTCCAGGTCCTTTCTCCACTTCGCATGCGTGCCCTCTTTGCAATCCCGGCCGTCGGGACAGAAACCGGCGAGAAAGTATGGACACATCTTCTTCCGGACATGTTTTTTGGCGCAGCGAGGGCCAAGCGGACAGAAGCCGCGATCGTAGTGTGGGCAGGGCGGCAGCTTGCTCTGGGGGTCGATGTGAAGGTACAGGCATTCGTCTCCGTTACTGCAGAAGCCGTTCCTCAAGAAGAAGTTGCACTCGGGCATCTTACGCAGGTTGAATTCGTGGAGGAACTCGCACGTCTCGCCCTTTTTGCAGAGACCCCGTAGCCAATGCTTGCAAACCAGCGAATTGAAGGGGTGACCGCCACCGCCGCCACCTCCTCCTTCTTGTTTGGTGCTCGAGACGTGTCGTTCTGGACAGCGGGTGCCGAGGGGGCAGTGGCCGTTGGTGTAGGCTCGGCATATCGGGCGGTCGGCAGGAAGACTGTGGAGGTAGGTCTGTTGGAGGAAGGGCGTGAAGGAGAAGGTGGGAGGTTGGGAGGGGATGGTCTTGGACAGGAGCTGTGTTGCCAGCTGTGACGCCGCCGTCGCGGTGGCGGACGGGGCCATGGCTTCTCGGTGGATTGTTGAGTAGGAATGTGGTTCGTTGTAGGATCGAAGCTTCGTGCTAAAACAGTATTGAATATTGGATGGCGAGTTTGGGAGCGTGGTTGGTGTATTGGTGTGAACTGTACAGAAAGGGAACCAAGTTGATGAAGCTGTCGCCAAAAGAGACTCGACGGGTAGCATGGTAGACCCCTGTATGCGGCAATGGGGTCCAGCATCTTATCGATTAGATCTTACAGCTAATCCCTGACCCCTGCAACAACGTTCGGAGGCGCCTTTGGTGACTGAACCGGCTGCGAATCGGCCTCGGGACGGCAACACGATTCCCCAAACACTTAGTATCCCGTACCCTTCTTCGCGATGCAACAACAAATATTTTGATGACAATTCTATCCGCTAGAAACAGACGCTCGGGGTGTCTCCACTGTCCGATCATTATCTCCCTCTCTTAAATATTTCCATCTTAGGCACTGCTCTGGCGTCTGCGCCGCCTCAAATGCTCAACTCAACCTTGTTTCCATAAACTCTCGTGTCCTGACAAATCCCATCTCGAAAGAAGATCCCACCCAGACCCACCCTAATTGCCCCTCCCCCCATAAATATTGCCTTGGGCTGCTCCGATCTCGACGCCATATATCTAGGTATCTTCCTCTTGAGGTTGCTACCTTTCTCTTGTTCTTGTCCCTTCTCGGAATTTGACAGTCTTCACCTCCACCACCGCGAATCCACCGTCAAGCTGTCTTTCAAGTACTTCTTCACGCGCCCCCTCCGGTCCAGCGCAACCAGTCTCTCTGTAGCCGCCTTTGCGACCGCTGGTATCAAATCCAACTCGCGCTTCTCCTCCGACCTCCACGCCGCCAAGATGTCTACCCACACCAAGGTCCTCGGTATGTCAATACACCTTCCGCCCGCCGCTTACACACCCTAGCTGACAACGTCTTCCTCCCCAGTCATCGGCTCTGGGCCCGCTGCCCACACGGCCGCCATCTACCTGGCCCGCGCCAATCTCGAGCCTACCCTGTATGAGGGCTTTATGGCCAATGGCACAGCTGCTGGCGGCCAACTGACTACTACCACCGACGTCGAGAACTTCCCCGGTTTCCCCGAAGGTATAATGGGTGGCGAGCTCATGGACAACATGCGCAAGCAGTCGGAGCGTTTCGGAACCAAGATCATCAGCGAGACCGTCGCCAAGTTGGACCTCCAGAAGCGTCCATTCAAGTACTCCACCGAGTGGGACCCCGACACCACCCACACCGCCGACACCGTCATTATTGCCACCGGCGCCGTTGCCCGTCGTCTGGGACTCCCTGGCGAGGACAAATACTGGAACAATGGTGTCTCGGCCTGTGCCGTCTGCGACGGTGCTGCGCCTATCTTCCGGAAAAAGCCCCTAGTGGTTATCGGTGGTGGTGACTCGGCCGCTGAGGAGGCCATGTTCCTGACCAAGTACGCCAGCCATGTCACCGTGCTCGTCCGCAGGGATGCCCTCCGCGCCAGCAAGGTCATGGCCGACAGGCTCCAGAAGCACAAGGACGTCACCATCAAATGGAACACCACTGGTGTCGAGATCAAGGGCGACGAGAAGGGCCTCATGAGCCATCTAGTTGTCAAGAATGTCAAGACCGGCGAGGAGGAGTCGCTGGAGGCAAATGGTCTCTTTTACGCCATTGGTCATGACCCTGCCTCGTCGCTTGTGGTCGGCCAGCTTGACGTCGACGAGGACAAGTACATTATCACCAAGAACGGCACCCCCGTCACCAACATTCCGGGTGTCTACGCGGCTGGAGATGTGCAGGATAAGAAGTACAGGCAGGCTATTACCAGCGCAGGTACGTGATCTGGACTCTTCGCACCGATGGTTGAGTTTTTGCTAACGATAGAATGTGCTAGGTTCGGGCTGTATGGCAGCTCTCGAGGCGGAGAAGTTCCTGTCCGAGCATGAGGATGTCGAGGTTTCAGCCGGCCCTGAGGCACAGTGGGGAGAGAAGAAGCTGTGAGCCTACCAGGCCACCTGCTTGGAACGCTATCACTGGTGATCTCAATGAAGCATCCGGAAGCCTTTTGATTGCTCGAGGTATTTAGACGAGATGGGCAACTGCATAGAAGATGATAGATTCACAAATACCACGCAGTCATTTTGGCAAGTTCGTTCTTCTTACAGCCGCATTGATTTCGTCGTCATTCTTTGTTCGGCCGGAGAGCTGTGCTTATCACGAAGCAAATCCGGCCAAGCCAGATGATGGGCAACATTACTAGGTACGGCAATGCTCCCCGCACATACAGCACTTTGGTTTCTTATCAGAGATACTGTATATTTGAATGCAGTACGTGACGGAGCCGGAGTCACTGTGCGCCAGTTGTGCACGGAAAGGCAATCCCTGTTGCAAACGGACATCTGGAGTGATGGTGGAAGGCCTCCTGCCGGCTCATCCTCGCCTATTTGACGAAAGTTCAATGTCACAGGAACCCCTCAATGTTTACAACTCCTCTTTCCTCTTTCAACTTTCTCGAAATAGATTTTTTTACTCGAAACTCTAACCTAAAGTGCTCTCGTCTTGTTGACACTGCATACTTATCATGTCTGGCAGAGGCTATTCGTACAAAAGCTCCGGCACCAACAGCCAGGTAAGACCGGCCACCCTCCCTCCTCCCCTTGTTAATCGACTTCTTGTGCATAGGAGCTGACATAACATTCGTAGGGCAACCACTACTGCTCTCGTGACTATGGCAACGGCTCTAACTCCTACCACTACTCTAACAGGTAAGGCTTCTGCAAGCACATCTCTGTTAGAGCTAGGGTCTCGGTGACAAAGTAGCTGACTCCCCCTGACAGCGACGGCTCATACTATTACTCTAACCCAAACGGCTCTGTAAGTTGTCTTTGTTCAAGCAGGTGGACTGGTTTCTTTGACACTGGCCGGGGACTTATTCAATCACTCGTAGACCTACTACAACAACGGCTCTGGAGGCTCGACATACACGCCTTCGGGCTCATCTGGGCAGAGCAGCGGAGGCAGCAGCTCAAGCCAGGGCAGCAAGAAGTGATGCTGAGCGGCACTTGCGCTTGCTGCTTTGTTTGGGTGGCAGAGGTCTAAAGCATCGCACTGGCGAGCACTTGGGCCACCCGGCGTGTTGCGTGGAATTCTAGGCAGCTGAACAATCCACGCTTTACTAAAACCTTCCACCCATGCAGTAACTTCCGTGAGAGAATTCCTTTCGTCATTCAGAGGACCGATGGGACAATTACGATGGTCAGGAACACCGAAGGGTAGCTCGGCAATAGTCCACTGTAGCGCAAATTGAAATTGACTAACGCTTGGACGTATCGCAAAGTCGAGCACTCGATTTCGAACACCCAAATTGGGGGTTCAATGTCGACTGCCTATATTTGGCTTTTCAAAGTCACTTGCTCAAATTCGACTGCACCTCTACGGTACAGTGAGAAACACTCCCTAGCGCCAAGTGACCCTTACCTTTCGTACTCTTAGCCATCATACACGGTAGTATGCCTACACCATTTCCCTCCCTCAGAACTCAAAGAAACCTGTGAAGCAAGTGATCTGCTCATCTTTGGCCGTGGCAGCTCTGATATGCGCGAAATATTTACCCTGTTTCTGAAGTCAGCTAACTGCAACAACGTTGTGGACATAGCGTCCCATCACCACGAGCACACAAAGCGTGCCCGTGGCTGCAGGTGCGTGCTCACCCGTGGAATCATCTTGTCGATGGTCAACTCCTTTGTAATGATAACATTTCCGGCATTGAATGGGCATGTTTGGGCGAAATGTTTCAGGCTGGCGCAGAGGTCGAATTTCTTGTTGACGATCCTGTTCCCGGCGAGCTTGACCTGCACGTGGATGAAGGAGCCGTTCTCGATCCGATCAGAGAGCTCTCCGTGGGCATTGAGGATGAGTTCTCGACCTCTGCATGGCTCCGGTATCAGACAAGCTGTCTTGGGCAAAAAGCGGTTCGTAGGGGACAATCTGAGTCAACTCAACTTACCGCTGTGGAGGGTTCGGCAGGAAGTCCACCTCTTCGATCTGTCCGATGTCCTCGTCATGGTCCGAGCCGCACAGAAAAAGATTATTGTCGCCCGGGACTTTGGGACCGCCGGGACCGGATAGATTGGAGAGGTCGTCTTCGATGTCCTCTCCAGGCATGCTGAGAAGATCCGACAGGCTCGGGATCGTGACGCGACTTGCCGCTACGTTTACACGCAGCAGCACGCACAATACTACCGGAAGCTTTGCGAGCTTCATGGTTGGTTTCTGTGGCTGGCGGCGGAGTAGAGGTCCCTGCACAGTGTCTCTTGTGCACGTCTTCTCGGAGGTCAAGCAACGAGGAAACTCTTGGAGGTGAGGAAGGCTGGCTGGTAATAGCTATATTGTATGACGCATATCTAACGTATGCCGCTCGAGGACGACGAACAGGAAGCCAAAGCATGTGAGCTAGAGCTCCCGGTAGCTAGATCACAGCTTCGGGACTAAAAGCTACCATTATATTAGCTAATCTGGAGATCCAAGAACAGCTTCATATTCCGACTTCCTGGGACCAATGGCACTGGCACAGTTTGCTGCCTATGAGGGAAGCCTGCCTATATTTTTCGAGCTCAACGTCCTCGGTGATGCAGAGAGTCTGGAACCCAAGGCGGCATGGAATGCAAGCAACCAGGGCATCTTGAGCCCGGGGTCACTTGCGACATGCATATTCACCTCTATCTGAAGAGTGTACGGGCTATAAAATGTTGTGAGCCACAAGTCGAGCCACCGTATCAGCCATCTGAAGCCGTGGGGGTTGGGGCAAAACACGGCGGCGTGCCAGTGGCAGTCAGGATCGACACAGCAGCGCGCCCACTCGCAGGCAGTCAGCCAGGCTGGTGTTTTGCTTCTTGCAGTCCATTGAGCAGGACGCCAGGCTGTGGGCTCATGCACTGATGGTTGAATCCAGAATGGTCAACGTGCAGTCTGCTCTCACAGCAGGCACGTCGTTGAGCTATATCTCAGTGCCATAGACGGTGCCGGTGACTGAGTTAAGGAAGCTACATATAACGTCCTCTCCCCCTACTCCCCCCTCGAATTTTCTGGGCAGGGGACAAAGCCATCTCCATACGACCATCACCACCTTCATCACCACCTTCATCACCACCACATCCTCATCGCCGCATGTCACCATGAGACCTGCGCTCTACCGACGCCAGGTGTACTCCGTATCATCCGCCGTGTGTTCTCCATACTGATTGACCGTTTCTATGTTGAGAGTCACTCTCCAACGTGTTCTGCTCACGTACTTGGACGAGGACACGCAGCACGATCTTGCAGTGCTCTATCAGGAGAGACTTCATTGATACTTGACGTCCCACCAAGAACCCTTAGTTCATCAAGATGGCCTGGAGAGATTGCCGCAGGATGTGTTCCCTGGCTTCTCTGCTTTGGTGCTGACCCCCAAGATATTCGATGTAGCTGTCGTGTCTCTTATGCGTGTTCGGAGCAGACCCCTCATTGGTACCAGATGCCTCGTAGCTCATGATGCAGGACACACATCGAGATACACAAGTTCTGCTGCTGACCCTCGTCGAGTCGTCTTCCACTGCCCGATAGGCTGGACTGGACATGTTCCCCATGCGAGGGCTGGTCCGAAGCTGGCCTGGCCTGGCCTCGCCGGCGTTGCCCGAGCGAAGCCCCTGACTGAAAGAGGTATAAATGGAGGGCCCTTCTCGTCGTCTGCTCTCGGTTCATCTTGATCCTCTTCGTCTCATCTCAGAATCGTGCACCTGATCATCAGCCAACAGTAGACGCGCGACTCGCCATCATCCTGTCACAAGCTGGACCGGAAAATGGATTTCCAACCAGGTTCGTTCCATGCCCACAATCCCCAGCTCCCAAAGCTCTGCCTACCATGCCCTGTGAAGCTGGAGAGCTAACGGCCTCGTAGCAGTTTCTGGTCCCCAGCGTGCATGCTTCACTTGCAAGCAGCCATTAGAGCACCGGACTGCGTCCACCAACAATCCCAACATGCCAGGCCGCCGATACTGGAAGTGCTCAAACTCTCCCTGTCGCGTTTTCTTCTGGGATCCAAATGATGCACACAAATGGGGAAATTGTTCCAGGGCGCAGTGCACCGGACATCGTGTGCGTAAGTTGGCGGGACGCAAGTCGACTCGCCCGTTCAAAGCATACTTCGTTTGCAGCATCAGGGTTCAAGGAGACGGAAGTACCTGCAACTACTTCAAATGGCAGTAGTCTCTGTACGGGCTCCACGTTATGGGTACTTCGGGCGATTCTGTGTGCAAATCGCCGTTCAAAACTTCGCACGGCTGCATCACAGGTCAGCAGAACGAAGCATACATTGAGGAGTTTGTCTGTAGAGCACCTGAGTTATGTGCTTATCAAAACCACCTGGCATAGACTTACTCGACAAGGCTTTGGACTTGAACCGTAATCATCATGCGCGCCTTGGCACCGTTTTGCGACCCAGTTTATGGCAAAGTTTAACGCCCGGATCCGCGCTGACATGGCATAGGAATGCCTAAAAGGACTCTTGTGTTTCAATTGTCCCCTACCGGACCAAGACAATTGCACGATTCACCGCTCTGTTTAGGTATGCCGCGATTCCCGTGGTGCAATAACGCCGGCAGATGAGGATTCTCCTGGCAGTATTTGTAAGCCCCCGTGCGCCAGCTCTGAAGCAAAGCTCCCCCCCGCGCAACATTAAATACACCCCGGCACTTGAAATGCATTCCGTCTCTAGTGGATATATATTTCTCCTGTTATGCCTTCTGCGTCACGATCAAGCTCTCTCCTCTTTACCATTGCTGTCATCATAGCATCCGTATTCCTCGCAAAGTACACAGATCTCATCATGTCTTCCTCCGAGCTCAAGAACATCACTGTCCTTGGTGTAAGTGGCCCAAAATTCCTCCCCCTTCCGCCGGCCGAATGCAACGCTGGAGCCAAGTGGACAAGCCGTCTGAACCCCGTCTGAACCTTTGACTAGGGCACTGGCGGTCTGGGCAAGCACATTGTCCAAGAACTGGTGGACCAGGGCTTCAACGTCACCATCTTCAGCAGGACCTCCAACCAGGACAGCGCGCCCAAAGGTGCGACCGTCAAGGCCGTGGACTACGACGACCTGGAGTCTCTCAAGAGCGCCCTCGCAGGCCAGGACGCCGTTGTGTCCGTCCTCGGAGGCGCGGCCATCGGTGCCCAGCAGTCCCGCGCCGCCGACGCCGCTCTCGCCGCCGGCGTCAAACGGTTCATCCCCTCGGAATTTGGCATCAACACCCGCAAGGCGCAAGGGCCGATCACAACGGTCCTGGGCGCCAAGGTCAACCTCGTCGACGACCTCGCCGCCAAAGCGAAGGAGAACCCGAACTTTACCTGGACCGGCGTGTCGACCGGCATGTTCTTTGACTTTTTGGGATTCGACGCCAAGGGAAAGAAGGTCAGCATTGTGGACTCGGGCAACGAGCCTTTCCAGACCTCCACCAGAGGCTTCATCGCAAAAGCTGTGGCTAGCATCCTGAAGCACCCCAAGGAGACAGCGAATCAATACTTGAGCATAGCCTCCTTTATCCCTACGCAGAATGAGATTCTGAAGATCGTCGAGGAGGAGACGGGGAGCAAGTGGGATGTCACGCACAACACGTCGGCCGACCTTCAGAAGACTGGAGAGGAGAAGCTGGCCAAGGGCGATTTCAGTGCCTTCCTGCAGCTTCTCCAGGTCATACTTTACAGCGATGGAAAGGGCCAGGCACCCAAGGAGAGTGAGGTGGCCAACAAGCTGTTGGGCCTGCCCGAGAAGGAGGATCTGAAGGAGGCTGTGCGGAAGGTTTATCTGTCTTAGGAGGGTAGCAGGGACCTGGAAAAGAAGTGTTTGTAAGGGCTGTCTGTGCTCACAAGCTCAGGAAGATCGCCAAACAGTAACCAATTGAACAAAGTTCACTTTCATAGGCATTGACAGCGTCAACTAGAATCCCTGTTGTGCGTGCCACTTCTTTTCCCATCCTGGAAAGAAAGGACTTTCATCCACGGTCCCAACTACCCAGTCCTGTGGCACCATGCCCCTATCTACCTGCTCCCGAGCCCACTCCCGACAAGCCTGAATGGTGACCTCCTTGACATGATCAACAGTCTTGTATGTGATCAAGCTCTCCTTGCCCTCCTCCAGCACCTTCAGCAGCAGAGCCGGCATGAATGGCTCATCTCGAAGCTCCGTCAGAGGCGTGAAGACTGCCTTGAAGTTGAAGACCACGGCTCCGCTAAGAGGAAGCCTGCGCAGCGTCTGGTAGTCGCATCTCAGTTTCACGTCTTCTATAGTGAGATCCTCCTTGCTGCGAGCAAACGCACTGCGCTCCCAGTTGTCCACCATCCGGGGACTGCTGAACAAGGGCGCGTGGTCCTCCAAGCTCCAGCTGCACCGCTGAATGGGCTGGTCGACAGCCATCTTGGCAAAGAAGCGATCCATGCTGAAGGCCATTTTCTCGGCGTAGTCCGGTACGTGCTCGTGGATGGCGCTGAGCTTTTTGCCCCGGTTCATGCCAATGTCCCACCCGACGGAGGAACACACCATTGCGGCGCGCAGGTAGTAGAAGCCGTCGGCTTCATGCCGCATTACCATGGCGTAGTCTTCTGGGATGTTCGTGAAGACCACCTTGAGCGGCGGTGTTTGTACGAGATCCGTTCGGAGGTCTAGCAGGCGATTATGGAGGACTGTGTTGTCGTTCTCCAGACTGAAATGCTGCGGATAACGTCTGCAGATGAACTGGACGAGCATTTCCATGAGCTCGCGACACGCGAGCTCTGATCCGGGGTTGGTGAAGAAGACGAGATCTCCATGTTCCTTGAGCAGTCTCTGCCGCGCAGCCATGGTGGTCACGTAATTCTGCTCAAGCTCTACCCACCAGTCGGGATCAAACTTGTAATATGCTGAGGTTCTCGGTCAGCCGGTGGCCTGATGAATGTGGGAGAAACTCACTGCAAGTGTCAAGGGAAGAAGGACATACCCATGGTCTGATGGTACTTCCACCTGAACGGTCGAAAAGGACGGAACAGTGCATTGTGTATGTCGAAGTGAGGGCCATACGGCTCGGGGTTTCGAACTCCTGTCAGCACGGAGTAGTCTGGGAATCTGCCCAACGCCCTAATGTCCTCCGTTGAGAAGCCAGTGGGCGTGAATAAATGGTCCTCGTCCCAATTTGCGGTGTGCGTCGAAGGAACTGCATGTCGACGAAGCAGTTCCGGAGCCGGGACGAGATAAGGCCCAGCCGATCCCTTCAGCTTCAAGTCTGCCAACGTGTGCCGCCGCGAGGGTGGGAATTGCAAAACCCATGGGAGTTTCTCGTCCGTGGCTCTCGCAGTATTTGGGGAGGAGGAAGCGGCTGGGCTTGCCTTCCTACGTTTCGCGTAGTGGCGTACAACGACAAGGACCACAACAGCCACAAAAATACATGCTGCAAATTTTAGAGGCCTGATGCCAACGAGAGTCAGATCACCGAGCGCCATATCAATGGCTGTACTGTTACCGGCGCTGCTTCTGACGAGGCTCAGATCAGACTATCACGGGAAGTCATGATGCCGTCCCATTCACGAGGACGTTGCAACTGCCACCAGCTGATACGCCTGGTACAAGTACTTGGGACTGTCGGCTTGTCTCCGAGATAGCACGTTGACGACAGTGACTGGCCGAACGCCCCAATAGCTCCAAGTCGCATACGTCCGGTGCGGAGATAGCCAGCCTCTGCTGTGCTGATGCTGCTGCAACTTTGCGGAGGTTCCCCCGCAGTGATAAGCGCTGCAGCCACCAGACTTGTTACTTGCTACAGATTATATCAGCCTACGGCGCAGGTGGCGTGTGAGTATGCTCCGCTCGGGCGCGTTATTCCTACTTTCTGTTCTAACTCAGCTATAAAAGTTGCTGTCGTCGTCCTTAATCAAATCAGTTGCCAGACCCGGACGCCGTCTACAGGAGGATGGCAAAGAGGGTAGGGGAGGGACTTTTGAAGGGCTGCAAGTTGAGAGTCTGCCCAAGTGAGACCTTGCTCTCTTGTCACTGTCAAGTTGCTACATCTTCCTGTCGTTGAGTGATTCAAGCGTGAACGTGAGATGCGGGTGGTAATCTGCGCTGGGCAGTGAGCCCTTCACATGAAGAAAGTCAGCTCACAGAGTATCATATAGTATGTACTACCAGTAAGTACCCGGACACTTGGATAAGTGATGCACGAACCTTAGTCGGGTTGCTTATTGGTTTGTAGTAGATAGACCACGATATCCCAGCTCGAATGTGTACCCAAGGTGCGGCGTGAGCAGCAAGGCGGTGCCATTGGACAGCTTCACCGTTCAACGAAAGCCAGTCAACTGTTGTTGTTTTTAGTACAGTGCTGAGAAGTAGGGCTGAGCTAGTACTCCGTAGCTCGGGCTGGTTGATGCGCTTGGGTTCACGGGCGGTAGGGGAAAGACAGCGCCGTGTGATGTCTCGGCACCAGCGTTTGAACTTGTGTCTTGCAGAAGGCTCCAGCGCTTTGGCATTTCTGGCCAGCCGAGGTAAGGCGCTGAAAAAAGAAGGCGACCGCCTGCTGCTCGCTGATGAGGCTGCTGCTGCTGCACGTGTCCAGAGTCAGTTTTCTGGGACTGTGCTTGTAGGCATGTCGACGTGTTTGAAACTCTCATCGCCCCTGTGCCGATCTGGCTCGGGAGCTAGAAGCTCGAGATTCCCGCAACTAAAGCACTACCGACTGTACCGGTAACAGCAGAGAGCCCAACGCACTGGTACTGGGTTGCCCAAATCCCAGGTACAGAGTTGCATTGTCCTGGACTGTGCATGGGAGATCCTGATATTTCCAAACGCATCTACCAAGCTGCCTGATCAGCTGCTTGTAGGACAAGCAACCCAGTGACTGTGTAGGCAAGGTGGCAAACACGCTCTGACTGTGATCCCATAGCTCTCCAGGTATAGGACCTACTTAGTACCTAGAATCTCTTACTCCGCAATCCTCATCGAGTCAGCACATAATACTTAGTAGTGCAAAGTAGTCTGGACGGCAAGGATCGCCTGTCCCACGATAGCTAGACCGCATATTGGGATGTTTTGGGATCCGGGACGACACCAGACCCAACCAGACCACGCATAATTGTCAAATGGCTTTAGCAAGCTGGTGTTTTATGCAAATTCTTGGATGGACCAAAGTTATTACAGCACGATGTCCAAGCTCAGCTTTCCAGCCATGAGTCCCTCAACCCGGCTCCTTACGATCTTACCTGCAGCACTACACCTTTCATGTGCTGCTCTCATCACGCAACCTGTCTCCTGCCTTCTTTCAGAACGGCACGAACGTCAACATTCTGACGGTTGATCTGCTGGGGCGATCTACCAAACTTAATCTTTACGTCGGCAATACACCTGGACCCAGAGCTCAGACGACGCTTCTCACATCACGCATCACGCCCTCAGTCACCCGTTGCTAGTGAATCGAAAGCTCTGGCCTAGGCGGTGGTACTGCCCGAAATACTGGGGGAGAGAAGAAACGATTTTCCGTCGGAGCCGCAAAAGAAGCCCATCGCAACCCCATCAAACCCGTCAGCTATGGCTGAGCCACCGAATACACAGCCTGGTGGATATCAGGCAACCTCATATCTCTTCGAGGACCCGGATGGCATACCAACAACCGACATCCCGGAGATGGAGAAGCTCACGACGGATGTGCCAGCGAAGGACCAGATATCCATCCTCCTGGGCCCTTTTGTCATCCTGTTCTGCGACCTCATCGCCCCCTGCATCATCTACTACTCATGGCGGGGAACCCATCCCGATATAGAGTACGAAGAAGAGATCCTGGGCTACGCCGTCCTGTCCTTTGGTATCGGCGAAGCATACATCCTCGTAGTGAGAGTGTGGCGACTTTGGAAATACAAGGACGTATGCGCCCCTCTGCTCTCAAAGCATCGGTGGGAGCTGGACGCCACCTCGTGGATTTATGCCGCCGCCCTCCTCGCAGGCCTCATTCCTTTCGTTGTCGGGTCTACGCTGGTGATTCCGGATCTCTACCTCTACTCGCCGGGCATCTACATGGCCTTTCTCGGGTTCTGGGCTCTGCTGAGTCTCATACCGTTCAAACTTCCCGTGCGAGTCAACTCGGATGAGCGGGGGTCGACGATGCAGCCCCTTGTCTACTACGCTGCCGAGGACTTCTTCGCGGTAGACGGCTGGCTGAAGAACGAGTTCCGGGTGAAATACCGGAAGAGATACGCCACTTCCATCATGTTTCGTAAGATGATTCTCGAAATCACTCTTTGGTGGATCGCTGGTATTATTGTGTACAATGGGTGTCTGGCTGCTGTGATCTTCAACAATCCGTTCCACGTGGCGTTCGGGCTCTCTCTGGGTGTACTTTTTGCCTTCATTATCCTGTGGGCCATTTGCACGTATGTGTATATTCAGTTGGCTTTGGAGCGGGAAAGGGAATGGTGGATTAAGAAAAAGTATAGCCGTGGGGAGAAGGCCTGAAATTTGGTCCAACCCATCGACCTCGTTCGATGGATCCCCGGGGTTGATGCCCCCAAAAGCGGCACTGGGGCATCCTTGACACAGGGTGTTCCGCCAACAAGGAATCTTTATGATAGGATCATCGTGTGTCAATATGGAGGACATGAACACTCCAGGTAGAATTGTCATAGGGCAGCCTTGTAAATAAACGGAATCAATGGCTGGATAGATTTCATTGTGCAGTCAACCATGCCTAGGTATGACCTGCCTATTCCTCTCCACACTAGCATCCTCCGCTCAACACTACCCTTCCTGCATCTGTGCCTCTGACCATCTGTGAAACATTAAGCCAGCTTCCGCACGTACTCTACAGGACCAACGTAAGAGAACTTGCCCCAACATGCGTAATATCCCAAAGACCAGAGTATCACAACCCCGTAAATCAGAATGCTCCAGTTCATGGCAGCAGCGTCTGGATCGGGTGACATTGGGAAAAAGCAAAAGACGAAGAAGAGTGCAAGCGCCGCCTCCGACAGCAAGTTCAGTGGAAGACCAAAGCGGCCCAAGCTGAACTTGGATGTGGGCAACGGGTTTCCTGTCAGCCTCCGCCAAGTCACACAGCCAATGGAGGTCATGTAGCTTGTCAGAAGTGGAGCCGTTCCCAGGCCCAAGATAGAGTTCAAAGCAACTGTGGATCCGAGGTTCACCAGCGAGAGGATGGCAGTGGTGAAGAACGTGACGTATATCGCGTTGGCTGGGACGCCCCACGAGATCGTGGACAGCCAAGTGCTGAACGGCATGCCTTTGTCTCTAGCGAAGGCGTACAGTTGTCTTGATGCAGTGGCATTGTTTGTCAAGTTGCAGGCGATGGATACCACGATGACCATGGACACCATGGCTGTGGTGGCAGCTGTTGACTGTGTTGCGTTGTAGAAGACTTGGATATAAGGCGTCCCGGTTGGAGATGCAAGTATCTCATCGATATTTCCGAGCGTGAAGCACAAGGTGATGATCATGATCCCTTCAACATCAAATCAGCTACGCTCTCCTAGAGATGCTTGAAAAAATTCAAAAAAAAAACCAACAAGCCTAGCCGCCATCCTGGGATCCATAGCAACAAGCTCGAACGCAGAATATGTAGGGTACGGGGTAGGAGGGAAGGGGGACGGTACGGGCAATCGAGAGAAGTGAACATACAAGCTTGAGCGCCATTGACAATAGTGGCCCAGATCATAGCCCGGGGTAGTGTTTTCCCGGCATCTTTGAGTTCCTCAGCCATGTGTGCGGCGGCGTCAGATCCTAACAGAGGACTGATGGCTCCAGTAACTCCGATGAGGGCAGTTGCCCCTTTGCTGTGCCAACCTGCATCGTTGAAGTTGGTGAAAACAGAAGCGTCGCCGATGGGCGCGAGCACCCAAAGTGTGACCAGGATGCCGACCCACGCAGCAATGTGGATAATCAGCATGATGCCCTCGATCATGGGCAGGTTCCGGGCAAGGAACACGTTGAAGATGACTGAGAAGGCGGAGATGGCCATCATGATGAGTGTAGCGTGCCACTGCTCGAAAACGTAGTTCGGGTAATTCAGGACAACGAGCCCTTGGATTTGAGTGGCTGCATAATACGCCGTAGCGGCGCCTCCGGCTTGCCATCCGAGAACACAAAACCATCCCATCAGGTAACTGAGGAATTTCTGATGTTTCCTGGGGGCAAACTCGGATACCCAGTGATACTGACCACCGGTTGTGGGAGCCCTAAAACCAGATAGATTAGTTGGCATGTGGCCATATCATGTCACAGGAGCACATACCCCGCGGATCCGCTGGCTGGGAGGTCGGGTGCATGAAGCTCCCATAAGTTCCCGATCGGGGCAAATCGAGAAGGACAGACTCACATTGAGCCCATCTCAGCCATGGACGTGTTGATAGCAAGAAAGGCCAGCCAAACAATGAAGAAGACCCAGATCATGCCGGCTGTGCCCCCGTCGGTCAGGCCTATGGCAGCAACGTCCAGCGCCACCTCCCACGAAGCCATGAGGACCATGGAAAAGCCGAAGATAGAGATAAGTCCAAAATCCCGCTTCACAGCGTTCTCATCAGAATAGTGCCTCCAATGGACCAAGATCGGAGTGTATAGCAGGGTCTCACAGTAAGCTCTTGCGTTTTGCCTAAACGCCACATGTCCGCACGATCTTCGGCTGTGGCCTTCTTCGCATCTATGCCATTTTCAAAGTTCTCGACCTCACGATCGGTGGTGAATGGCTCCTCGTCAAACTTGCTGGGCTTTTCTGTAGCCATTGTGACTACTACGGGAATCAGTCGTGATTTTCGCGATTCTGTGACGTGCCCGGCAAGGCTGAGAAGGGACTTCGGGTAGAGGCTGTGTTTGAAGCGGCGTCAAGACAGCAGCAAGAGAGGGGAAGAAGACTGGAAATAGCATGAAAGGAACCAAGAGTTCACGATAGTAATTTCGTATCTGATCCACTTGAGCTGCATCGGACGACTTGAGCCCGCGGTACGCTAGCGTGTCTGCAGATGGCCTGCAGGTGGATCGGGCACGACTGCAATTGCTTGTCTTCCTGCTCGCCCTGACTGGCGATGCACGCAGCTTGTACCTACAACCCCAGTAGATTACAAATGTGGACTGCAGTGTTCCACTGCATGATAATCCGTGCCGCTGCCGGATCCAGAGTCTGGTGACAAGTGACACCAATGTCCATTGTCCAAAATTGAAATCACCAGCGGGCGAAAATAGGGGAGAACCGCGACAGAGTAATAAATCGAAGAACCAAATCCCTGTGTCTTCCTGACCTGCAGCTGCTGGCGGATTTGACATTGATTGGGACACACTGTAGTACTCCCCGGCCCACTGGCACAGTTTGGGCTAACATCTATTTAGCGAGCTGCAGAGACGCACCAACCGCCTTAAATTGTGGAGTAGCATATGCCCATCGACTAGACTGCATCAAGAACTTTGTAAATCACCATCAATGTTAAGTCTGTAACTTTGACACGGGTTCTCGTGCCCGCGCACACCTCCAGCCCAATGAGATTCCTCACCAGCTGGCCGGGACTGTACTCGTGTCCGCCTGGAAGGATCTGTCAAGGCCCTTGCTGGCAGCTGGATACACTATTGATAGTGAAATGATTTGTTGAAACATCTAGTACAGTACTGAGTAGTCTTGCTGGCTCGGGTCGAATCATGCTCCGGGCCGGTATGCTCGCCCGGAGAGGACTTGAGCAGGGCCGCGAGTTGCAACACTTTATAGTTCAGCACCTGGTTTCTTCTGCGCCTCCACATGTTGTAGAAGCGATCCCGCACGTGTCAGCAGTGCCCTCAGCCGACCCTGAGCCGACCCTGAAGCCATGACCAAGGTCCAATGGCGCTCCATATCTCCTGGTTGGAAAGCCTTGTATACGAACCCCCCCCCCCCCAAAAAAAAAAAAGAAGGAGGGGGGGCCAGGCCGCAGCTACAGTCTACAGTCTATATTATACGTCCTCGACTTCTGTGCACTGACGTCTTCCTAACCTCGAGGCTGGTCAGCGCCCATCTAAGTACAGAGTGTCCCATTGTGGCAAGTGCGCCGCCCAAATCAAGATGCCGCGTGCGACGGGGACGCGAGTAGACAACACGCGCACGCTACCACGGCCCATGCAGTGGCTGAGAAGTCTACCTTTTGTGAAGGTTGGTCACTTCGGCGATGGTCACACCTTGGAACTTGTGAGCTGGAAGCCGCTTGAGAACTCGGGAGGGCACTCACTATCAGGAATCAGGTGAGTTTTGGCATCGATGGGCCCCCGGTTCGACTTGCGCACCAACTTGAGAGGGCTGTCTCAGTGGTATGCATTGTTTGCTGTTGTTGTTGTTGTTGTTGTTGTTGTTGGGAAGTAACTAAAGTAGGCCGTAGGCTATGAAACTCTGGATAAGTACACTGGGTGACTGCCCGTGAGGCACCTCCCTGACAGCTGTGTTACTGTAGACGCAGAAATCGCATGTCCACTGTGCCTCTCACTGAAGGTGTTTTGGTGTGTCACCATTACGTGAGCGCTAACCAAACTAGCCCTTGTGTTGGACCAGCCCGTTAATAGTGACGAGGGCTTCAGACGCACGAGTCACTATTTCCTCGGCTGGCTGACTTGGGATTTGTGGAACCGTTTCCCACCTTAAATAGCTGGCTACCTGTTTTAGTCTTCCCACTTAGACCTAGACAATTCACTCACTCCACCAGTATTTATTGACTACGTATACGTTTTATCTGTACCGGTACCCTAAGCCCTATCAACACCTTGTCTTAGGTGACAGTTGTTAAGAAAATTGGTGTTGCCTCCGGTGAGAGGTCTCTAGTGAGTTTATTCGCTCCATGTGCTGCTGTTTATCTGATCGATCGGAGATTACGGAGATCGCCGATCTCTCGGAGAAGAGGAGCAGACATAAAGTTCCGACCACATACGTCAGACAAGGCTGTGGGATGCAACAAGCAACCCCTTCCAGAATCGCTTCCCGGATCCTGAACACACCCTGCAGACTCAGCATCCCGCAAAAACGAAGTCTCTGGGGTGAGATGGTGATATGGGCTTCAGGTGACCAAGTCAACGCGATGCTCTGCTCCTGGAAAATTTGGATCAAGGGCCAGCCTTGCAGTTGCAATTGTAGTTGCCTGTAAACTTGTAGAGCATGTCCCGAGAGAACACCCTGCATGTGCATGCTCTGATGGAGTTTTGCGTGGTACAGAGATCTTGTGGAGCTGCGGAAGCACGCTGCAACGCTTTGTGCAATGCGAGTCGGGTCTCGGCCGCTCTGTGGCCTGGTGGACCTGGAGATGTGAGGGTGGGGCGTGAGGCCGGAGGCGTAGGATTCGGGGCGAACGGGTCGGGTCGTCTTGATGGCTGTAGCTAGGAACTCAAATCTAAGCCTTCGTTGATCCCGTCTCGCTCTGGCTGGAGACTCTCTCCCCATGCTAATCAGCCGCCTTCATTGAGGTCCGAGTAGAGAAAAACGTGTTGTAGCTGAGCTTGGCAGACATTCAGCAGCCTTAAATGGCAGTAGTTTACCCCTGTGTCAAGTCTCTCTCTTCTGTTCTTATGACTCTGGCCGGGGGTAGGCCTCTTGTTCTCCGAAGTTGACATCAATATCGCTTCAAGCCATTCCGCGACTCTTTGCCATGTGGTCGTATCGGTGGTGATCGTATCGGTGGTGATCGTATCGGTGATGAACCACATAGTCTCGTCATTTCGAGTTTGTGGGAAAGCAAATGATCGTTGCTGCGCTCGGGAGCTAGTAGTCTATGGGTTCATGGGCTGGTGGGCTCGTGGGCTCGAAAGATTGCGGATGTTTGCTCAATAGGCAAGCAAGGTGGCACTGATCGCCGCGAGGACGCCGAGGTTCGAGTCGACGAGCTCGTGGGTACTTGGAGACAAAAGTGATCGCCTTTATGTTAGGGCACCTGGAATTCCTTTGGTTGTGTGCTTACGAGTGACGCAAGCACCGAACGGGAGTACCTAGGTACTAAGTAATTATTTCCTTGGACATGCCAGCTCCAGGCCTCGCGTCGGAGGCGGGAGGGCTGAGTTTCGGCAGCAACCTGCGTATGTACCTAGGTAGCTCCTTCCCTCAAAACTACAGTACGTGTTTCCCTGAAGGCCAGTGCTACAAATCCATGCATCGCCTATTTTCCCGTCGTGTCCTATGAGCTTCTCATGCCTCTATCTCTTTGTCTCAATCCTCCCCTTCCACGAGATCCCCTCGATATACTCAGTCAGTGCCTTCATCCTGGTATCCTCGTCACGACATCGCACCGTGCTCTGCGCCACAGCCTTTTTCCTTGAGAGTCAATCCCACACACAAACCTCCAAGGCAAGTCTACTCGCTTCGGTTTGTCTTCTATACGTTCGTCTCACATCGTTACACACCTCACGCAAATCGGTCCACCAAGCACGGAGGGCAGTTCTCTCGGTGTGGTCATGCTTCTGCTCTGGTTCTGCAAGTACAACATGGAATCCTCGTACGCACTGCGAATGCCGAAGCATCGAATATGTCGCGAGCTTCGTGTCATGCATTCAATACTCGCTGCTGCGCACCTACACGCTTTACCAGTGTGTACGACCGTCAGTCTCTTTCAGACGACTACCTACCTACTCCGCAACTGCCTGTCGACCAAAGTTACCGAGATCTGCTCAGTGATATGTTCGGTAACTTCATGCCAGTTGTTGGTGCTCTAATTCAAGGATCTCTCCATCCTGGCCGGCGGTCTGGTCTGTCCTGACCTTGTTGACGCGGCAGTTGAATGCGAGTCCCAGTTCCACTTTCCGAGCCCTCGACCGACTGTTTGACCGACTCGAGGCCTTTTCATCGCTGCCGAGCCACCAAGCCAATAATGCTCACGCAACAGTTGACTTACTGGCTCTTTGACATATTATTGACGCATCGACTGCGGTCACCGATTTCCTCGCCAGCTCCTTAACCTCTCCAGTGCAACCACGTTCTTAAACGGCTTGCATGTCGCCACATTCTTCGCTATCCGAACGCCGAGATCGGGATTGTTCCCTCACCGTTGGCTTCTCTCCGACCAATTAATTACCTTCGGCTCTCCTCAATACTTTCAAGAGTCAAAACCGACACTCCTCCCACTCCCTCGAACGCCACTTCGCCTGATCTCCTGCTATCAAGCACGAATCTAAGATCATGCGCTTTCTACCTCGCCTGGTGCGGCTCGTAGCTGTCGATACCTTGAAGATGCCTCACTTCGCCCGGCATAATTGCATACCAATCACCTTCCGAAATGTTCTTCTACTCTCAGCTGCTTGGCCTTCGGGTTGTCGGTCGAGCCTCCGGCCCTTGCGATCGTTCACAACGTCGAGACGCATTTATACCTCTTGATTTCTTCCCACAGGACTATGACTTGTGATCGGCTGCCTAAAGCGCACCCACGGTCTGCCGTCCGCACAATTACTCTGATCCAAGCTTGAGTTGCAACAGGGGTCAAACAACCTTACTGTCGAAGTCTGCACAGCTCTCAATGCTAAGACCGTAGCAAGTTTGGCCTGCTTTTTTTCGACTCCCCGTACAGTTCCCCGAAAGCTTCGCAATGACCCTTTGATCACCCGGTGTCCACCACTCAAGTTCCACGCGACACGCACGCTGTCACACTATCCCTACGAAATCTGTGTCTTGACTCCAAGCTCGTGGCTGGAGGCACGACCTACTCTGTTGACGACCACTGGCACAATGCCTTCGATATCCATGTCAAACGTTTCCCACACGGTAACACAGACCTGGTGGCCTTCGGTACATGGCCTTTGCCGCGAGGCCTACAAGTACCCGTACACTCCAGCCACGCCAGCCACACGACCCTCCCCTTTCCGACCGTCCATGTCCACTCTTCCCCTCAACTCTCCAGTCCATGACTCTGTATAATGATATGATGGCACTTTGTCAACGTCTTTACCAGGGCACTAGCGCAATCCTCTTATTCCAAGCGAAGGACGCACCGCTATCAGGAGGTGCTGGTCGACAACGGATTTCCTCAATGACAGTGGCACCTGGCAACAATGACTGCCAGCAATCACCTTCGTACTAGCGAGCTAGAACAATCAAGATCCACAAATCTGTCTCCTGTTCGAATCTTGGGCTGTCGCTATTCTTTGGACGGACGCGATGCACTACTTCCTCTACTCCAAGCTTTGGTCCAGCCCTTCCTTTCCAGTATCGGACGCCTGTTTGCCGAAGTCCTGGGATCAATCCTCATATATTCCTTGTTCCAAGTCAACCCATTCTTTTACTACACCCTCTATTTTAGCCCTCTTGCGCAAAGCGGATCACTTCTCGGAGACGACCTGTCTCCATTATACCAAAGACACCGACTAGAAGTTCAGTCGCTTTCAGTAGCATATATCTACCTTCCCCGATCAGCTTCTTCTCTAGTCTTCACCAGGACCAGATCACTAGGTGATCTGTAGTCAACCTGCTGCGCATCAAAAACCCCACGGCACATATGCCCCGCTAACAGACCCACCGAGGCCAACCATGAGACCAATGCCAGGCGCACGATGGAGACCAATACCAGCATCAGCATCGGAAGTAACAGAGAAGAAGCACGGGTCAAAGAGGGCCGGCTTTCCATGATGGCTCCCGTTGCGGACCTGTAATTGCTTCTGAAGCTAGCGTTGAGGCACCAGGGCAAGGCCTGTGGCCCTTGAGAGAAAGTGAGAGGCTGACGACGCAGGCGAGGACATAGACCACACCAGAAGGTCAGTGGAACCTCCGTAATGCCCACGAGCCGCCAGGGGCCAGGACGAAGTCGTTCGAAAAGTGGAAAAGAGGTTACGAGAGCAACAGGAAGCGAGACAGCACCAGCAATTGCACCGTTTGGTCAGTAAGATAACACGCATCCAGGGGAGGGCTGCTGTACGAGGAAGGCGCCTCGAGCAGCGGGGAAACAGATGAGGTTATCTGTGACTCTACATGTGGTCCTCTGAACCTCTGAGATCCGAGTGGTGGAAACATCTGCAGCTCCAGCCTGCCACTGGAGGGGAAGCATGCGCGATGGAGATGTTGTCGTCTTGGCTTCCTTTCTCGTGACCTCGCCCGCGCCGTTGCATCGCCAAACATATATCAGTGGAGCAGGCTTAGAAAGGTTCAACAGCTCAAGCATCATGCGTGGGTCCAAGAGCAGCGAGCCTGCCCAGGTGCACATTAGCTTCCCTTGCCACGTCACTTGGGAATCGAAACTCGGAATCAAGCGTCGGCGGCAACGATGAGCTGGCGGGAGCTCGTGACCAGCAGCCTGAGGCTGCATCGGATCTCGCCGCTGGCAAATATCTGGTTTACACGAACGAGCTTTTTGAGACCTCAGCCCGGGGCAGCCAGGGCCGCGAAGGCCTTTGGACTAGCAACCCCCCCCCCCCCGGGCTCGGAGGCGCCCCGGTGAAATACAGCGACCTCTCACAGCTGAATATGTACGTGATCCATATCCTCACCAAGAAACCTATACAGAAACAGACTTGGTGCGTGGCTGTCACTGGCTGACTGGTTTCTAGAATGCACTTGATGAGATTGAGATCCGCGCTCTAGGCGCTTGTCTTGCCAAGCCACGGCGAGGTTGTCGCAATACCGGGGGCGTTTTCTTGGCGAGGATGTCCCACCTGCAAATCAAGCATTTCAGATCGACTTATCTACAGACCACGGACGTGTCTAAACGGGATCAAGCATATGACAATCTTCGACCTTCTGCTTCTGGCGTCGCTGCCCTGAGAGTGGCCGTGTTTCCATCTATCTGCCAAGCCGCTATTTTGCCCAAATCACCAGGTTAGAAGCTTGCACCTATCTGCCAAGATGTCACACGGGGAGCAGCTAGATGCAGATTGGATAGCATTTTGATGAACGTTGTAGCGCTAGTGAGGACCTGCCGACTGACCCTACCAAATAGGCAAGTCGTGCATACCGAGGTAGTCTAAGGGTTAACGTGCTTGTATGTTTTGAAACCGCACTGAAATATTGAATTTCGGGGCGGGTCCGAATACTGGCATGCACGTGTTTGATAGGTCTGGCAAGTAGATTGGCGAACATGTGTCTGTCTGTTGGAAGAGTATATATATCACTTGAAATGCGGTCCTCAAGGGGATCTCTTCATGAGAATACTCATCCTCACTCCTATTCTAACCTCCCCAGATCCGCTCTTGAGACACAATGACTCCCTTCCTCACCCTTGGCCTCACTCTGGTGATGGCTGCCACTTCGATGGCGGCAGCAGTCACCAAGCCCTCCACCAAGCCATTCAATCTGAATGACCGGGCGGAGTCCATTGTGGGCGGCACCACAGCCGCCTCGGGTGAATTCCCGTACATTGTCAGCTTGTCCAAGAGCGGTTCTCACTTCTGTGGTGGTGTGCTGCTCAACGCCTACACCGTCGTTACGGCAGCCCACTGCTCTCAGGGCCAGACAGCCTCGACCGTCAAGGTCCGCGCTGGTTCGCTTGTGAGTTGTTTCCCTCTCTTGTCCTCTTTCTTTTACCCAAAGGAAGCCGACCGCACGCTCTCGAATTCGGCCTATCAAGTAGGGACTGTTACACAAGTACGAGTTTGCTAATGCAGAAAATAGAACTGGGCTTCCGGCGGCACGCAAGTCGGCGTCTCTGCCATCAAGTACAACACCGCGTATGTCTCATCCACCGTTGACAACGACGTTGCTGTCTGGCGCCTTGCCTCCCCCATCGCCACCAGCTCCACCATCGGATACGCCATTCTCCCCGCGCAGGGCTCCGATCCCGCTGCTGGTACTACCACCACTGTTGCAGGCTGGTAAGTGAAATTCCGGCGCTGGCCTGCCTATGTCCTGTTACAGAAATCGAACTGACCCGCTACACAGGGGCCTCACCAGCGAGAGCGGAAGCACCTTGCCAGCAGCTCTGCGCAAGGTGGATGTGCCGGTCATTTCGCGCGCATCCTGCCGTGCCGAGTACGGGACGTCCGCCATTACCACCAACATGTTCTGCGCGGGCCTCACCGCCGGCGGCAAGGACTCCTGCTCGGGCGACAGCGGTGGCCCCATCATTGACACTGCGACTGGTGTCTTGCTGGGACTTGTCTCTTGGGGCCAGGGCTGCGCTGAGCCTAACTATGCCGGTGTTTACACGCGGGTTGGTGCTTTCGTCGACTGGATCAATACCAACAAGTACACTTCTTGATTGGAGACTGCGGTGGATCGGGGAGCTTGTCATAGAGAACGCTGAGGAGCATGTTTGGGGGTCTTGGTGGAACCTGATAGGATGTTGTGGGTAGCGTTGTGGGAAAGAGGGAGGATCTTGGTATCAATGTGCATCTCTTGATGAACATTTCACATCAGTGCCACTGTGAACCCTCCTCTGATGTGCTGTATTTTACATTCTCGCTTTCTATGCTTCCCTTTGACAGCAGTCGTCCGCCTTCGTCTCTGATGCAGCTCACGCATCCATAACCCCCAATCATCTTGACCACGTTCACCTGAAGCTGCCAGACCTTTGCCCGCGTGAAGACGGACGAAGAGAGGGCAATTTTATAGCTTCGCTGGATGGAATGAGTGCCAGAGGAAGAAGAGTCCTAACACTGACGGATTCTCGTCACGAAATTGTGTGACTAGTAAACTCCAGACATATTTAGTCCTTCTCCAAGACGCATTTCCACCATTTAACCATCAAGTGGCCTGCAGCCAATTCTGAGGTGAAAACAAGAAATACCAGAGGCACCAAGCTTTTTTCAGGTTTTCAGGGTCCACGTCCACCTGGCTTCCACTCGGAATACAAAATGCCTCTGCGAGTTCCTGTCCCCGATCTTGCATTCTCTCGAACTCTGAACAGGGACAGGGATGCATGAATAATGACGCCTGACCAGAACGACCACTCCGTTGCAACCATTAGACTTTTTGCGACGTCGTCCACCGCATCTAATGTACCGTGGTAGATGGGTTACAGTGTCATGCCCTTTCTTTCTCAAGGCTCAAAGTCCCAAAGTTGCCCTGCAACGACTCTTACCGCCCATCCAAAGCACACATCACAGAAAGCATTTCCTAGTTGCTAACCAGCCGGAATGGTAGCCAGCCTCAGAACCCTGGAGCTGCCATCCAACCAACGCTGCATGGCCCAACGCAATCAATTATACTTCAACGACAGTCGTTCAATCAATCTAGCATTAAACACTGGTTACATTCAATCTCACAAAGAGTTCGCGCCATCTGGGATAGCCTCCCCGCTTTACCAGGATAAGAAGTTCCGTGACAGGGGCCGGGTTTTGTGCCGTTTCTTTTCATGACTTACCTACTAAAGGTAGTGTACCGGGTTGCATGAATTGGCCAGCGTAGGATCCTCATTTTGAATGGTGAGAATTCAGTTTTCCTTGCGTAAACTATAAAATCAGGTGGTGTAGTAATGATCAATTGTGTTCCTTGACCTTCTCAGGGTCCTGGAGTCGCATAGACCACCCTGGCACCTCTGGCCCCACATTCGCATCCTGAGACTGACCAATGGTCTTACATGGATTTAGAGCAATTTAACCGCATTGGGAACTTACTTATTCTTCACCACCACTCTGCGGATGTCGTCTCTACATTACTTGGTACAGTAATGAGCTTTGCGATCACCTGTTCTAGCATGGCTAACACTGTCATGGATTGGGCTCGTGTCTCATTCACACGAACCATCTCCAAATTCCCATTCGACTTGCACGATATGCGGCTAACAACTGATCCCTGCCTCTTCTCCTTAATACCACCGACTGTGTCATCCTGTTTTCGTGCAACTGCATCACAGCTCATATTGTTTCTCTTAACCACGGGTGCAGAACAGCAACAATTCAGTCACTTTCTCAATCCAACACCATCTGTATTAAGACGTGCTGCATGGTAATTTTGGCTTCTAGTTCTAGCCTTGAGTGCCTTGCGGCCCGAAGAGAACGGCACGCCGGGAGAAACACTAGAACGGTCGATTTCGTCCCGCATCAGAGACGCCTTCTAGGGTTGTCACAAGGTAGAGCAACGCGCCTGTATAGAAACGACGTTTGTTGACCTCTGACCCAGCGTTTCGAGTCGACTCAGTCGAGAACGAAACCGAGATGCACTATTTCTTGAGCTGCCTCACCGCTCTACGAAGGACACTTGATCGAGTCACTGGAGAGATGGTGTTTTGCAAAAGCGTGACAGTTCCTGGCAGAGGGAGGCGCTAACTTCAACACCAGGACTGTTTTCAGGAGGCAGGTCTGGACCATCATCAGTTAACTCAACGAGAATCTGCCCAGGGCTGCCAAGCACTGTAGTTCCCGAGGGGCGACCGACAAGCAAAACGCCGCTTAAGATTGCCGTGATCAATCACAAGGTGTCACCGCTGCGACCCGGGTAGTCCCGTCATCGTGGCCTGCCCTGTAAGGACGGTCCGTACCACCGAGCTGAAGTCTGTTCCTACAGATATTGCTGCAGTCCACGGGTGGCATCGAGGCTCCGGCTATCGTCAGCATAAGCCAGTCTAGGTGATACCGCAAGTCGCCTCGCTGCCAGCACATGCTTCTCGTCGAATATCACTCAACGGCGGGTGGACACTCTCCTGGTCATGAAAGTGTGCTGGAGTCGGAGATTTCTCTGGAGGCCGCGGAAAATGGGGGGAATTCTGGCCACGGATGAGAACGCCAGGACTGAGTCTGGTGGCAATGTCCCTTGGGTATAACAGTGCGGCTGCAGTGTGGATATATCTCAAACATCGCACGGTGGAAAAACGATTTGCAGCTCCAGCAATCTGCGACCATGTCGGTATGGCCAAAAGTCTGGGGAAGCATTGGCGTCGTTCTTGGTATGCGGGGGAAACGCTGGGATAGCGCGGATTGCCCCTTACTCAAGGTCTAGTTTCGTGCCATCTGACTGAACACCAAGACTGCCAGTTCCACTCTACTGGGTCAAGCAGCTAAGATGTGTCTTGGCCGGGCTTGGAGAGACTGTTGAAGCTTGATCATGGGAGGGGGAGCCAAGTTGTTATAAGAGGACGGGACTGCACTAGTTTCCAAAGTTCTGAAGTCTTGTCGTGCTCGTACACACTCTATCCGCCCTCGAGACCTTTGGCAAATCATGGCTCCCATCAATGATATTCCGGCGCATGGCATGGCCGCAGACAGCGAGAAGAGCGATGCAGCAGGAGGCGCAGACACTATCGAGCATGTCGATACGCAAGTCGATGACCTCGCCCTGGCCAAGGTGGAGGCCGATGCGAAGCTCGATGCGTTCGGTGCTCGCAGCAAAACGAATCCCGAGGAGATCGCTCTGGTCAAGAAGCTCGATCGCACCATTCTGGTATGTGCTGGAGATGCCAACAGCTCAGACTGTAGATACTGATTCCAACACTGCAGCCCATGCTCTGGTTCATGTACTTCTTCAATTTCCTGGACCGCAACGCCCTCGTCAACGCCAAACTCAACTCACTAGACGCAGACCTGAACTTGAAGGGCACGGAATACAATACTTTGATTTCCATCTTGTTCGTGGGCTACATTGCCGGGCAGATTCCGTCGAATATGATTCTCAACCGGGTGCGCCCGTCGTGGTATCTCGGAGGTATGTCTACAGTCTGCCATCCGAGTTCTTCTTGAGCTTGACCAAAGCTAATTTTTCACACAAGGCTTCTGTATGGCTTGGTCGATTGTCTGCCTCTTGACCTTCTTGGCCAAGGACTTCTCTAGCATGCTGGCATGCCGCTTCATGCTGGGAGTAGCTGAAGCTCCCGTGAGTCCATCAATATCGCAGCGGAAAATCATATTCTGATCACATAGACAGTTCTACCCAGGAGCTCTCTTCCTTCTGTCGCTATTTTATACCAAGAAAGAGATCGCCACGCGAATGGCTATCTTCTACACCGGAAACATGATTGCTTCGAGCTTCGCCGGGCTGATAGCTGCCGGTGTCTTTGCTGGTCTTGATGGTGTCCGCGGCCTCTCTGGTTGGCGTTGGTATGTCGATATCTACTTGAATTGAGATCGTACTCGAACACTGATCCGTGCATACAGGCTCTTCATCCTCCAGGGCGCCTTCTCCTGCGTCATCGCAGCCATGTCCTTCTTCCTCCTGCCAGACCATCCCCTGGAGACTCGCTGGCTCAGTGAATCCGAACGCCAGCTGGCACACAGGCGCATCGCCGCCGACACTACTCAGCGCAAGGAGGCTACCAGCGTCTGGGTCGGGTTGCGTCAGGCGGTGGTGGACTGGCGCATGTGGGTCTTTTGCATCATGTACAACATGCACATCTCCTCCGTCAGCTTCCAGTCCTTCCTGCCCACCGTGGTCCAGACTCTCGGCTACAGCACCACCATCACGCTCGCCCTGACCTGCCCGCCCTACCTCCTCGCCGCTGGCATGGCCATTGCCATGTCGTACACGTCTGGGCGGTTCAACGAGCGCACCTGGCACATCACGATCTGCAAGTCCATCATCATCGCCGGCTTCATCATCCCCGCCGTCACCACGAACGTGGCCGCGCGCTTTGTGGCGATTTTCATCTTCGTCACGTTCTCGTTCGGCATCAACAACATCATGCTCGGCTGGACGAGCGTGACGCTGGGCCAGACGCCCGAGAAGAAGGCGGTGGCGCTCGCGCTGTGCAACTCCCTGGGCAACTTGAGCAGCGTGTACACGCCGTATCTGTGGCCGAGTTCGGATAATCCAAGGTTTTTGAAGGCGTGGATGGCGAGTATCTCATTCTCGATTGTGGCGATCCTCGCCGTTTGGGTGATGAGGATCAGTCTGCAGATGAGGAACAAGAAGCTGAGGCAGAGTAACCCAGAGACTACGGTATTCTATGTTTATTAGAGTAAAGTAAGGCCATCAAGACCGAAGACAAGGTCAGCACAATTAGGGCAGAGGGGACCATGAGATGAGGTCAGATTTAGTAGACGTTGAAAGTTACTGTAAGACATAAATCCACAATGTTGCTGACAAGCAATTGTTCAGCCACAAGTAGTTTCATCAAATTAATTCTCGTTTGACGCGGATGATTAGCTACAAAAGATCAAGATTACATACCTGTGCCTCGCTGCTCTGCAAACTGCAACAACTCCTCATCCATCTCGAATCGGCCATGGCAACTCTCCTCCAATCCCAGCATAATCTCTAAACCTTCATCCACGCTCCCTTTCTTAGCCGTCCGCGTAGGCAGGACGAAAAAGAAGCCCTCGAACTAGGGATTCGGCCAGCGCAGCGCAGCCGGCGTCCCGAATCCATAATCATGGTTCTGATATGATTTCATCCCATGCCACGAGAAGGCCATGCAGTCGAGCCCCAACACCCAATGCATGTCCAGCTCCATCCACCGCAGGTCCGGCGCGCCTCCTGCATAAGCAACCAGGTCCGAGACGTATTCGGGCGTGACCTGGTCAGTCGACCCGCGCACATTCCGCGCCAGGAGAGGCAACGTGCTTGCAAGAGATCCGCCAAGCACCTCAGCGACCGTCAGAGGCGGGCTCGACTGCGGCATGGTGATGGCAGCTCCAATGAAGTCCGCGGGAATCGGCGGCTCGCAGCGGCCGCGTGCGTTGACTGCATGGCACACTTTGGACGGCGCGCTGGGGGCGGCTTGGACCAGCGGCTGCTTTGCGCGCACGATCGCGCGCCAGAGAAGGGCGAGCAGGGCATCATAGGTCGAGATGCGGCCGTTGGCGTGCGATTTGGCGGTCCCGTCGTGGCCGCAGAGTGCTTTGAGCTCGCGCAGCTTGCTCTGGGGGAAGTGCCAGATGCACGACTTGACGACGGGCATCTTGAAATCGACAGGTGGCGGTGGCGGGGGGCCCGTGTTGGTTTTCATCGTGGGGAATTTGTCTCGGAGGGCTTTCCAAACTTCGTGGGACATGGACTCCTTGCTCATGCTGCCATCGCTGGTGAGGCTTTCACGACCGAGGAAAGTGGACGAGGTTGATTGGGGTTGATCCCCCGCTGGCGCCAGGGTGCCACTTCTTGCTTTGGTTGCCGCCATGGCGTGGCGCGACCAGTTGCTCAGCAGGGCTTCACAGCCTGGCCCGTCGCATACTTGATGCGTCACGGCCAGGCCAGGATGAGCCCGCCCTCGATGAAGGTCACCTGGAAGCCGCAGACGGGCGGACCCTCGGTGGAAATGTCGTCTCCTGGCATGGGACTTGTCCCCACGAACGCAGCTGGTATCATCTTCCCAGGGTCAAGGAGATGCAAAGCGAAGTCGCATTGGTCCAGATCCGAAAAGGAGGCAAACTCATGTCGAGTGAGCTCTTGAATGTGGAGGGAGCATGACGACGTCGGGAGCCTCTTGACTACAATGCGTTTTGCCTCGTTGTCAAAATGCAGAGTGCCCGTCAGGATGGGATGGTCGCCCAGAGTGCGAGGCAGACCCTCGAATAGAGTGGACACGATCAAGTCGTGATCTGCCTTGGGCGGGAGGTCGAAGATTTCTACCATGTGCACGTGGAGCTTCGGCATCAGAAGATCCAGGTTGGAGAGCTGGTACACAATATTGCCGTCGACATTGCCAGTGATCCTCTCGTTGCTCGCGCCATGAGGCTGCACTTTTATTTCTCTGGGCATTTCCATGAATTTTGCGCAGTGTAATGAGCTTGGAACTCGCCGAAAGACCGAAGAAGCAGGATGCGAACCCGGACACTGTGTCCGAGTGAAGCTCCATTTTTGATGCCCGTTGGTGCTTATTTTCCACTTGCAAGCCTGCATAGTCACCTCTGCAGAAGCGGGGCAACGTGCTGCATCATGGAAAATTGGACATTCTCCGCTAGCCTTTCAGGCTGGGAAGCAGAGTTATACACTTCAAACTCATCTCGATCATGTTCTGTGCGTTGAGCGGATCGAAAGACTGTTCGCCAGAGCGTCGGGACAGCCGTCGGGGTGGCCTCCGTTCTTTGGATTTCTTAGGACCTAGGTAGAGATTGCTTCACCTCTATTGATGCCTTTCCAATCCATACCGCGGACATAGGTCGTGCCATCCTGCCTGACGTCTTACGTTGGAGGTTACTTAGCTGGGCGTGTGTAGTGCTGGTGTCACAGGCTGCCCATCAAGCAGAGCCGGCTCTTTCCCTTTTCTACCTTCCCATTTTCCTACCTCTTTGTCTGTCTACATTCGTGATTTATTTGCGACCCGAAATGCTCCTGTCTAAATTCCCTCAGTTTGTCGGACCTATTCAGCTCAGGAACTGCCGCCACGGGCGAGAGCACTGAGGCACAGGTCCTTTTGAATATCACGCTGAGAGGCTTTCCTGAGGGAGAAGACAGAACGAGACACTTTTGGGATGTTTGAGGCATTTCTAACTGACTCTGTATACAAGAGACGACAAAATTTTGAGACAATAAGTATGAGTAAGATGCCTCGCTGTCCACGACTACTTGGTTTGTCTTGTCTTTCGTTTCATATACGGAATAATATTTTGATGATGAGTATGGTGGGAAAGGTCAAACTGGGGGGGCATAACATTGAAATTTGCACTGGAGATGTTTCACGGCGACCACTGTAACGGGATAAATCACTCAAAACATTGAAGATGCCCAGATGCCCTGATGGCTGGGTCCTCAGAGCATTGAGCGGAGTAACAAATACCAAATATAAATAGCTGCTCTGTCCTCTGCCCCAATTCACAATACTTCCAGGTCCAAATCATAAGCTATATTTGCAACTCGACATATACCGCGTCACCATCTCTTCATCTCCCGCAAACTGCAATCAACACCGCCAATATGCGTCTCAGCATCCTCGTCTCGTCGACCCTGTATCTGTTGACGACTGCAAACCCTACCAGTTCGCTCAATCCCTCTTCCCCCTGGCTTTCAAGAATATTGGATTCGAAGAAGACTGACCAGAATGACAGACAGCAGCTTGTCGGCTAATGTGTTCGATATTGACGCAGCTGACGCCGGTTGTTACACCAGCGGAACTCGTCCGTTTTGCGCGGGCCACTACCCGTCACCTTACATAGAATGCGGCACCTTAAAGGGCGGTTGCTGGACTGGCCACAAGTCTAAGTGCTGTCATCCAAGCTCTGAGTGTTGAGAGACCATTGTGCTGGGTCTTTGAATTAGGACTTCTGTTTGTGCGGTTGGCAAGATTGCCACTGAATGGGCTGGCTAAGGCAGCACATGTGAGGAAGGGATGAATACATTCTTTGAGGTTTACATAAGTGAGAATAGAGAGGAACACTTTCATTAAATACAACATCTATTGGACGATACACCTTCATATAGCTAGCCAGAGGCTCGAGGCCAGGCAGCATAAGACAGCCACCTGGAGCCTCTTCTGGGTAGCGGTTCAGTCATTGATCTCCGTAGCCAATGGGCGTGAGACATTCGGGACACTGTGACTTATGTTCTGTCTGGAATTTGAATATCCTGCCTCATCGTCCCATCAAGATTTTGCCGCCATATATCATCTGTCCTGCCTTTGTCTTATGCTTTAGCCAGCCCAACCTTGGAAGGCTGGTGTGTGAGACAACTTCTGTCATGGTACGGCACGAGTCATGGCTCTACGGTTATATATTCCCACTAGGCGGACGCCTGGTAATAGCTTCTTGTTCTCTCTTCGCGTTACAACGAGTTCTTCACCAAGTTCCAAGATCTTGCCATACTGTGCCGTGACAACTTCATGTCTACCCTTATAATCTACAGGCTGCCTGGCTGCTGACAATATACACGCGTCTTATTTTCTATCTTGACGCTAGTACTCAAGCTACTGTGGGGCGTAGAAAGTCTGAGTCAGTTTACGCGTTTGATTCAATTAATCGCATATGCCACCGAACCACCCTTTTCAATTTTTTCTTTATAACCACCTATAATGCCGTCTCCTAGCAAAATATTATTAAAAATTAGTGGCAATCGTCGAAGAAATACAAAACTTATTTCTAAACTTCGTACAGCTATTATTACAGCTAAGGCGTATAACGCAATATTAAGCAAAATCTATAGCCGTACGGGCGTTTCGAACGATGCTATCACCCATATATAATAACGTTAAAAGAAATAATAATCTTTAACTTTATAACCTCGAATTAAACGTCCTAAA
Source organism: Ophiognomonia clavigignenti-juglandacearum (assembly GCA_003671545.1). Lineage (NCBI taxonomy): Eukaryota > Fungi > Ascomycota > Sordariomycetes > Diaporthales > Gnomoniaceae > Ophiognomonia > Ophiognomonia clavigignenti-juglandacearum. The sequence goes on along the minus strand of PYFS01001256.1, from coordinate 103,819 downwards.
AAGCTCGATTTACGAGATTTATATATCTTTAAGTTCTATATACATCGAGAACCGAGGTTGACCTATAACGAGATCCGGGCGGCCCTTAATGTTATAATATACGATACTATACTTCGCTTCGCTTTAACTAAATTAGAGCTACCTAAATGGCATATAGCGAAACGGATATTGTTATTATAAAAGAATATACGTTTAAGACGGGATTTCATAAAAAATAGCTAATAGACGAGCTTCGGTTATTAAGATTGGGTATTTTATATTTCTATTTTATTTTATATATAGCACCGGCTAACCTACCCTCTTTAGTTTATTAACTCCGACGAATATAATATTCAAAATAATCTTTCTAAACCTCGAAATTACGTAATTCGATATTTAAACGAACGATATCGATATGATTTAATTAATATACGAGGGCACGGGAAATCCATAATAAATATAATAATATAGGGTATAATCTAAATAAATGGCCGGAGTGATTTTATGGTAATGTAGAAGGATTTAGAATTAAAACGTTAAGGATTTACTACTAAATCTTACTTAAAAACTCTTAAAGAAGCCCTTTTGCCGTATTATAACGGTATTCGCGATTTCTAATAAAACAACGCTCCTATATACTCCTCGAAAAAGACCATCGAATAATTCATCCGCTATATAATCGAATTAATAGATTAGCCGGCGTATTCCCTAGATCTAACACCCATTAAATACATTTAGGCTAAATTTATTGAGAAAATAGCTAGTAGGGCTTCCTGCCGAATAGGGCAGGGGGCCACGGCAGAGGTAGTTGGCTTACTTAATTACCCCTGCCCCTATATAGGGCGGTGGCAGAACCGGTTGGTGGCCAGGGGATGATTAGTCATCCCAATCTGGATATAACTGACTTCTATAGCCACCGGCCGTTTAGTTAGTTTCTCTATATAATAACGAATAACCAGAACCTAATTGAGATAAAGAGAAGAGCATTACGTAACTCTAATATATACCCAATATTGATTAATGCTTAATTTATATATTAAGCTAAAGTATAGATCGGTAAAAATGACGGATTTTTTTTTATATTAAAAAGCGTTTAAGTTCGACGAATTTGCGCTCTTTAGACCTTTGAAAGAAAGAGATGTAATAAAACAATAATCGACTAATTTATTATTAAATTGAATAGCTTTAGCTAAATCCTTTTCCTTTACGTATATAATTGCTTTCTAGCTGTGCTATGATATATCTTCGATTTCCTTATAATTATATATTTTATTAATATATATCCAACCTATCTAAAACCTATCCGGAAGACCTTTTGATTAAGAATCTTCTCTTAGAACTCGGTTTTAGACCTCATGTGATTAGCAAACTCAGATGGGCACCGTACGCTAGCTGAGGCACAGCATGGCCAACCTCCAACCTCACAACTCACGAACTTCCACATCCTCTTACATTGCCGACGGTGCATCACACCGGCTGAAAACAGCGTTCTTTGCAATATCAGCTGATGTAGGTGGTCGCTGAAAGTATACTGGGACGATCCTACAGAAGCAGCATGATAACAGGAGAGGGTTGACGTCGGGTTTGCGGATGGTTTACGGAGTATATGGAACAGAAATCCACCAGAAGCCCACGCAAATCCGCTTGGCGAAACCCGGCAAATCGGGGTTCAAACCCGGTTGAAAACCCGATCGGGTTTCCGCGGACCAAACGCACCCTAAGATAGTAGCTTAGGAGCAAGCTGCGGCACAGCACTTATGTATACAATAGTCCCCAGTTCGTTCGTACGCCTATTTTCCGTATCAACGCCTAGAATCTCTACTTGCCCTTATGCTACCTTTGCCCAAGCACAGTGCTCCAGAAATTCCAAAACACTTTCTTTCTAGCGCCATTAACCTTATAGTATAGAAGGGTTGGGGGAACTATAGATCCTCGTGCCGCTAAGCTTTAAGTGTTATTAGCGGTAAACACTATTAAAGATTCGCTGTGGCGGGCGTTGGAGGGTTATCGCCAAGGAAAATGAGGCACTCGAATTTCGTTTTTCGGCTGATCTTCGGTCAAAGGGGTTTTTACACCAAAACTCGTTGGAGAATAAGCTTTCGATATCGCAAAAGCAACCCCACGAATCCATTTCGTCTTTACCTCGTCCCCGCTTCGTCCTTGTCCATCGTCCTTAGACCTAAATTCACTAAAACTATAAATTTTTAATCTACAACTATAGTTACACTACAAATCGTATTATAATGAAATTGATATTTGCGATTTCGTTTTGATATAGCGATTCAATTGATATCAATTTGAATTTGATATAGCAGATATCTTAGAAGTTGAGTTTTCCCGATGATCAGGCGAAAACCGAAGTCCGAGTGCCTTATTTTCCTTGGTGATAACCCTCCAACGCCCGCCATAGCGCATCTATATATAATTCCCAGGGATTAATATTCCAAATCGCCATTGCACGTTTCCACAGGCAGGATGAATGAAAATGGGTAGGAGAATAAGTGAATTTGCAATCAGCACGGAATCATGTAGATCACAAAGGTAAGCACACCCAAAAGTTGTATGGCATGGGAAGTACTGCAAATTGTGGGTTTACGGTGGCGATTGGGAATATTAATCCGTGGGAGTTGTACGGTGTAGCGTCACAAAGCAGCCACTCAAATAAACTTCACAGCCGTCAATGAGGGGCCCTAGGGCACACGAACGAAATGGGGTATCATTGTACGTTGGCGCGTCTTGGAAATGATTTGGATACTACCTAGGTAGAGTTCCGGTTGAAACTGGGAAACCCATCCCTAACAATCAAACAAGGACTGTATGTATGTAACTCCCAGTCTGGGGAACAATCTACGTGCCATTGCGGCACAGTTGATGCTGCCTAAAGTATGCTCCAGCCCTCTTCGCCTCTCAACTTCTCGGCCTCTTAATCTCTCCACCTCTCCCGTTGGCCGATAGAGTTTGTTCATCTTATGATCTGGCCATTGCGAACACCCACTACTCAGAATGGCCAATCCATTGACGCATCCTGCGTTCATCATCGCGTTGCTGCTTATCGGAGTAGCCTACTGCTACACCAAGCTACAAAACAAACGATCACAACATGCTCATCTTCCGCAGCTGCCATCCTCCCTTCTCTGGGGCCACCTGTTGGTGTTTGACCAGTACACCAAGCGCGGTATACCAGATCGTCACATAGGCCAGTTTGTCTTTATATCACTCCGTGTTGGTGCGTTCTCTTCGTTAACAGTGTAACACAACATCAGATCTCATATTTGCCGAAATGCACGAAGCTTTGGGGAAGCCTACGTTGTTTTTGATCGACAACAGACCCATCGTTCCTCCAATGATCGTAGTCACTAGCCACGAAGCGGCAGAACAGCTATCACGGCCATCAAAGGAATTTCCGAACAGTGTCCTCAAGTCCCCGTCGGCGGAGCGTATGGAATGCCTTTTTGGTCAGCAGTCGTTGATGCTCAAACAGGTAGGGCTCCTATCTTGGTAGCTGATCGATCAGCACTGTTGCTGCATTCCTAACACTTGCTCTAGAATGAGGAATGGAAACAGATACGCAAAAGATTCAACCCAGGCTTTGCGCCACAGCACTTGATCACTCTCTTGCCTCTGATCTTGGAGAAGTGTACACCATACCTGCAACTTCTTGATGGATACGTTGCCAATGGAAAAGCGTTCCCACTCGACGAGCTCACCACGAATCTGACTTTCGATATCATTGGAGCTGTGGTTATGGGGATGGATGTGAATGCTCAGCATCTTAATCCTACCGAGCAAGGAAACATCATTGTCTGGACCAAGGAGCTCATCAGAAGTAAGCATGTCCTCCTGGGTGTATTTAGTCTGTATTTCGCTGACCTTCGACAGCATACGCGGATGACAAGCTCCATCTCCCATGGTGGCTCATGCCACGAACCCATCTGCGGAGATACCGTCGGAAGATTCAAGTTTCAAAAGAGCTTCGCCACATCGTCCGCCAGAGCTTCGACGAACTCAAGCGTGGCGTCTGGGCTGGGGAGAAGAACAGTTCGCGGAGCATTTTGAAGCTGAGTCTGCAGGATATTGATGTCCTCACACCCCAGATCCTGGAGGAAACATGCGATCAGATCAAAACGTTTCTGTTCGCCGGCCACGACACCACAAGCACCACGATAGTCTGGACCATGTACGAGCTATCTCGGACGCCACATGCCATGAAGGTGGTACGGGATGAGATGGCGAAGCTGTTCGGCCCACAGACGTCAGACACCGATGCCGTTCGTGAGAGGCTCCTAGCCCCGGGAGGCGGCGAGCTCGTCCGGAAAATGACCTACACGTCGGCCGTGATCAAAGAAGTAATGCGGCTGCATCCCCCAGCTGGCTCTATGCGCATGGTCCCGGCTGGCAGCAACTTCTCGATCTCCACACCGCAGGGCGATTATCCAGTCGACGGACGGTGGCTGTACATCTGCCACCATATCATCCAACGCGACCGGGCTGTCTTTGGCGATACGGCAGAAGACTTTGTGCCTGAGCGCTGGCTGCAGGCCGACGAAGGTGGCGCAGGATTCCCAGCCAGTGCCTGGAGACCTTTCGAGCGAGGTCCTAGGAACTGTATCGGCCAGGACCTCGCAAACATCGAGGCCCGGATCATTGTTGCTATGCTGGTCCGACGATATGAGTTCGTCAAATGTGGTCTGGGGGAGATTGAGCTTGACGTGGATAACCAACCAAAGATCGACGACAAGGGAAGATACAAAGTGCTTTCTGAGTTGTACCCAGTATGTCCAAACTCACTTCTGCAGACAGTTCTGTTGAGTGCTTACACTAACACACGTTTCTAGATCATTCAAATCAGCTCAAAACCCGTGGACGGGATGATGGTGAGGGCCAAGCATCTACAGTAATGAGCGAGGGAAGGCAGTGTCACTTTGGCAGGAATGGACTATCACCATGCTTTGCATGAGCTGTTGAACTTCAGAAGTAGACTGTAGATAGCCCATACTACCCAAGCTGTGTTGATAGATAATCCTCCATACTACTATCTAGGGACAACCATGCATCTGAGGCTGACATTGAGCTCGAGATATTTCCACATTCGATGCGCTGCCATCAAGACCAAACGCAAACTTGTCATCAAACGTCTGAAGACGCAAGCTTTGGTGGTGAAGAACCTCCTAGATGTCCAGGTGGACGTGCCAGGTCGCTCCGCCTCACATAACTCCAGATATCTCCCGAGAGCCGACAGCCCCACTATGGCTAAACCTACTGTGACTTTTCCCTAAATTTACTGTGACGCCATATATCCCGTGAAACTCGTAGGGATATCGCTGCGAGGCTGCAACTCTATAAACTTTAACGCTAATTATTCACAATTCAGATATAGATCCTCCTTTGTTTTATATATGCTTAATTCCTACGCACTTATTTCCTTCGTCCTTTTATTTATTTTTCTCTAAGTCACCCGCATTTTATCTTTTATTATTACCTTTCCTTATTATGGCGGGTAGCTCGCGATAAACGCAACGCGAAGTCGCGGAGACCTTCTTCTTTAGCTACGTACCAGGGCAAATTTATGGTGTGTAGCAGCCGTAAAAACGTATTGCAGCGATACCCCGGTGACAGAATGTGGGCTGCTGTGGCTAGATGTGGCGTCACAGTAAATTTAGGGAAAAGTCACAGTAGGTTTAGCCATACTGCGACAGCCCACTCAACACGAAAAACCGCACACTCCCTTACGTAAGATTGAGGGCACTGGCCGTGAACAATTTTCAAGGTTGTATTGCTAGGTGTCCCAGACTGTCGACAGGGTGCCAACTGGCCTTTTCATACACACAAAACTAGCTGAATAGTAGCTAGAACCAGCTGACTGACTAGCTATAGCTACACGTGATTGATGACGATGAATGTTTGGCTTTCAATACCCATCTGCTTGGGAAGTCATCCAATACCGTAGTGCTCCAGTGCCTGAAGAGCAGATGGGTTAGCATGGATCAGTGACGGCTCCAGAGTGTCGATGATACGTACTTCCCTGATCTTCAGACCGGTCTAGCAGCTGTTGCGCTTGAGGCTGATTTCGACGGGCTTGCGTTCTTCTCCGAGTCCTTCCAACCAGGCTTCGACGGCTCCTCTATTCTCTCTGGCAGCTTCCCGTTTTCTTCTTTCCCTCTCGTTTTCCCACTCGATCCGAGCAGCTTCTTCGGCCCGTGCTGCCGGCGTGTTGGCTTTGGCAGCTTTGACGGCTTTGGCAGCTTTAGCGGCTTTGGCGGCTTCGCGCTGTTCTTTGGCAGCTCGGCGCTTGTGCCATTTCGCCTTCTTTCGAGGAAGGATCTTCTCCATATCAACTCTGCTGTCGGCAACAACCCTGTCGGTCCTCAAGCTGAAAGCTTGAACTGCTTGCAAATGCGGTCTGTTGGTAGAGTTGGGGTCGGCCATGGTGAGCAATGGGTGGAGCACGACTGGAAGAAATGTTCTTCTTGAGGTGTGAAAAAAAAAAAAAAAGGAAGAAAGATGGTAGGACCACAACACGTAAAGCTTAACAATCCCTGTTGCTGTGTGTGAGCGTCCACCATCTCGCACGTGCGCACTAAGCCGTCATATTGGGCGCGGCCTAGTTCTGGTGCTGTAAGTAATGATGGGTAAAACGTTGTTGTTGTCCAAGTTCAGGAGGAGGTGACGTTGTATAGCCAGCCTGGTGCCAAAACGTCCCTTCCTGCCTACAGTGCCTGTAAAGTACACTGCACCGCGAGTGCCTGGTGAGGTTCCTTCATCGTCGCTGGGTCCAGGAACGGGTACGACACACGGATAGAAGCAAAGTGTCTGCATTAAATGGTGAAAAGTTAAAGGGCAGTATGCTCGAGGTATGCGAAGATGAGCTTGGTATTTGAATCGTGAAGACACGACTAAGTTCTAAGCAGTGATGCTGGTGCGAGAGGTATGCGTGACTTCGGAAGCTAGAATTATTAGTGTACGAAGTACAAAGTATGGCTGTGAACCTTTACGACCCATCGTTCTCGTGATGCCGTACGATTCATTGCAGGCGGAGAGGGACAGTGACACTGATTCTTGGGGCTGGCAGAACTGGCCTCCTGAAGACCATTGTAGCACTACCATGTCAGACATGTGCCCTGAGGCCTTCGCAGTGACAAGTAAATACATGAGCACGTGGGGAACCGTGATTCAGATGATCTCTACTGTCCGAGGTTGACACTGATCAAAGAACGTCGGCGGCACATATCCAAAGCTCCCAATTCGGACGTACTTCCCCTCAGTATGACGCGAAGGGTGCACAACCAGTCCGAATGCCTCACCGCGTCGATACGATGAGCTCCCACCAGTCGTCGCCGCCGCAGTGCTCACCGTACCGATCAGCACAAGCAGCAACAGGCCCAGATCCTCCTCAGCCGTCTGCACTGCCCAGTCAAAGATGACCGAGCACTGCGCCGTCTCGTTCAGATGGAACCGATGGATCGGGTTGACCAACGACTTGGGTCCGTGGGACACATAGCGACGGCCGTCTGCGTGCAGAAGGGACGGATGATTGCACTCGCCGAGGCTGTACACCCGAGTGGTGAGGGTCAGCGACGCACTTGCAATCTGGCCGTAGGGGTCTGCGGTTTTCGGTTGCACCTGAGCGTCGAGGTGTTCGTACGCCGGCAGGACGTCCCATGAGGCGCCGTCGTGGGGCGGTGCCCGCGGCCTGCGGCCGATGAAGCCGGTGCCGCCGCCGGACCAAACGCCGTAGATGTGGCCGCGGCCAACCCAGCTCCATGAGGGGCAGATGTAGGTGGAGGGTGATGTGAGATGGCCGTCTAGGGTGTCTAGGAGGAGACGGAGCGAGTGGACGGGAGGTCGGAGCCAGCTCCAAAATAGTCCGTTGACGAGATCGGACCTCCAGAGTCCTGCCACGTAGTCGACCTCATCCGGAGTTGATGAGTTCTTCTGCAGGGTGGATGCGAAGCGCTGAGCCAGACCGGAAAGTGCTGGCAGCCAGTCCGCTGAGTCGGTGACCTGTCGACGGGAGTATGATGGTACGACTTCTGCGTACCACGCTTCATATGTTTCCCTGGGATCTTGACGGATGGGATCAAAGCCGAGGGCATCACTGTCGAGGGACAAGTCTTTCAAGCCCACCGCCAGGTTGGAGGAGGCAGTCACAGAAACACCCGGATGAACACAGCTAAATTGCACACCCAAGCGCGTGAAGTAGATCCGCCTCGGCGACAACGCCTCCTCCTGGAACGTCCACGCCCGGCGGCCCCACTGCGACGTAACACGGCACTGCTCCGCCAGCTTCCTCCCATCCGGGAGGCTGGCACTGCACATCCAGCCCTGCAGCATATAGCAGCCGCCGCCCTCGGCCGCAACGACGACCTGCGGCCAGTTCCGCGCCAGGTAGCCCTCTTGACACGACGCGCTGGTCAGCGAGCACACGGTCACGTACGAGTGGCCGTAGATCTTGTGCATTAGCGACGATTCGCGGGTCCAGTCGTCCATGTCGCCTTGCTGGATGCACAGCGCGTCGATCCAGACGAACGGGATGTCCAAGGCGCGGGCGAGCGCGATGGTGTCTCGTTGTGTTGCGCTTGCGGTGGCGAGGTCGAAGCTGGCGTTTAATGCCGGAGCGGTCGCTTGGGTGAGCTTGAGTTGCATTGCTTCGCCCCAGCAGTAGCTCAGTGTGAGGTAGCGGGAGTCTACCGAGTCCGGACCAGATCGCGGCAGGGTTGAGGATCGGATCACCCTTGGCTGGACGCCGCGCACATCCACTAGGCGCTCTGGGAGGAAATGAGACGATTTGTCCTTGGTAGAGTGATGGCAGCTGGTCTCACATCGGGTGAGATGAGTTTTCACGATGGTAATCTGCTCCGGGTCGAGTGCGTGGGCCGCTGCTGTGGGTTGCTGTCCTGAAGAGACAGTGAGAGGAAAACACAGATAGCCTCCACGCCACTGTCTCCCCTGTAGACCTAGACGCAACGCTTAGCCAGCCTGCACGCGTCCCAGAGACTCTGAACCACAGAGGACATACCAAGGTTCAGTGGAAAGTACAAGGACCCGATCAACAACTGCTCATCCACCTCCCGCTGACTGTCCATGAGGTTGTCGCGGAACCAGAACTCGGCGTACATGACAAAGGGCGGCGGCTGCATTCTCATGACCTGCTCCTCGAGCCCGATCTGGTCTCGCACCATGGCCGTGACATCGCTCGACCGCATGGTCGCGAGAAGGAACGCGTAGAAACCGCAGGCGCCATCGTGGCTGTCGCTGGCGTCGAACGTGTGAGATGCCGTGTACACAAATTCGTATTTGCCCACAGGCGTGTAGCCTTCAGAGGCGCCGTTTCGGGCAAGACGACGGAGGCCGTGGCGACAAGGGGTGCATAGTGGAGTGGTTAAGTCATTGCTGCTCATCGTCGAGTTGCATCGACGTCGTTCATGGCGAGAGCTCTCCTTTTGCACGTGTCGCAGATGGGCATGTGGCTGATTAGATGCATAATTGCATATTTGTATGGGCTGACATTATCTCGCATCCAGACCAGCTGCGCCATGGTCGTGAAAGGGCCGCGAGCATCTTTGGGTACTAAGATAACGCTCGGAGGTACGGTTTACATAATCAGCATTGAAATGCTCGAACTTTAGTAGACTCGAGACGTCTTTCAAGTCTGTGATGCTGGAGATTCTAGGTAGACTCGAATATCGATCAAAACAGGAGCTCGGAAACTGGATGATGACCCTGGGCCTCAGAAAGCCCAGTCAAGTTTCGCGTGGGAGCTGGGGCCCGTGGCAATTCCGTGATGCTCGTCCAGGAGTGCTCGAGGCGGTCGAACCGTGATGGAGGTGATATCGAGCTCCCAGAATCATCCACACGCTGTGAGCGCGCCCCAGTTACCCTCACTCATCAGCCGTGCCAACGAATCTGTTGCTGTGACCGATACGGGCAGCAGTACCACAGTGTGTGGGCCCCATTTGGGGACACGCTGTCTGCATCCATGTATGGCCAGAACAGATGCAATCAAGCACTTTGAGTGGGGGATCTGGCATGTATTGGAGCAAACTAAAACGAACACACAAACAAATGGAAGGCTAGAACTTGGCTCACGGCCACTGACAGCAGCTGCCGTGGCCGCCGGCCACTTGCTCCTTCCTGACACCACCAGCATCGTGTCCTCAAACGGGGCCCACCCACCATGGTAGATGTTAACGCAGTTCTTCATAGCCTAAGACTATAGACTCGCGTCACACCCCACGCAGTGTTCCTGAACACTCGCAATGACTCCTGAACTATCTCTATAAGAAGTTCTTGCGTAACCGCAGTATAAGGGAAAGGTGACCGGCGTGTTTTGGTTGTAGAAAGAGGAGGCTGAGTGAGTGAGTGTTCGCTCGAATGCCCGTCACAGCGGTGGCAGTAGCATGCCCCTCATAGTTTGGCATGATTTGAAGCTGACTCTTCAAAAGCATGGATGACATCCTTGTAGAGGGCAAGTGTCCCCTCCTCCGTCATATCCGTTCGCGTCCATAGCTGCTCATCGCGGATAGGAAACAGAATAGCCCTCAACTTCTCAGCCAGGCCGCCCAGCTTGTTGAACTCGGGCGTGAATTCAGCAACAATCTGGTGGAAGTTGTCCGGGTCCATGTGGTCCATCTTGCGATTTGCCTTGTCGAATGGCCGCCCCGTGTCCCACTCGCGCAAAACGCTCGATTCCGGGACGAGAAGGTAATTTGCTCCTGCCGGCACGGGTCGAGGACAGATTGCTAGGAACAGGAAGACATAGAAGAACGACTCTAGATCATGGCGGTAGGTATGCGGGTTGTCCGGCAGATACGCTTGCAGCACGCCAATCGACATGAAGATGCCAGTCCCACTGGCTTGAAACGGTATATACGGTGCCGATGTTTCCTCAGCCAAGTCAAGATCGATCAGAACACCCTTTAAGCCTGCAAACCTGCCGCCCGGCTCATCGGGTATGATGATATTGGAGGGACTGATGTCTTTATGCAGTATCTTTCCGTCGAGATAGAGCGATCGGTGGGCCTTGACGGCATCGGCCAGGGCTTGCAGGGCCTCTGGAACTGTATCGTAATGGTGAATCGTTCTGCCAAGGGGGGTGACGATTGAGCAGTGGAGCTTTCTCAGACCTTGTGGCTCTTTCCTGTCGGTCTCGACCATGCAAAAGGCAGAATCCCTGCGTCCAGTGGGTGGTCCTTGACCCTTCAGCTGCAATCTCCACGGTGTTCCAAGCGTAAGACCCTGGTGCAGCGTTTTTGTGTCTCTCATGTCGACTAGGTGGTGTTGGAGCCAACAGACGCCACGCACATCTCTTTCTTTGATCAATTTCAGCAGTCTGATCTCTTCATCGTCGACAGCCTCACACCACTTAAGCTTGACTGCGTATTCCCATCGCTCTTCAGTGGACAGCCTTGCGCGATAGATGCTCACACCGTCCCCCACGAGGTTTTCGTCCGCTTGCCTGTGGATGTTGTCCCCGAGTTGGAATTTGGCTGGTTCAATGCTTTCGCCTTTCGCAACTTCCACGAACTGTCGACCAAGCACGTCTCGTTTGACGATGTGTGAGACGCCCCGTTCGTCCTCGTCCATCAGCATGTATCCAAGGATAGCCAAGGAGAAGGAACTGAGTTCTTGTTCCAGGTTGAGTGGCGGTGACAGATAGACGCCAGATCGGTCAAACAGGCAGAACTCGACATGATTCTCGCATATGTAGAATCCGTGAAGGAAGACGCGAGCGGGGTGCACAGCGAATATAGACCTAGCGTATCCACATAGCTGTAGGAACCCCTCCTGGTAGGGGTGGTGTTGTTGAATCTTGCCCACAACCTCAACATCGACCCGTTGGATGTTGTGGGTGTTTTGGTACTCCGTCAGCACCACTGCCCAGTCAGGACTCTCCGCAGATCCAGCGTCCTTGGCTCGCCAACCGTACTTCGTGTACTTGTTGTCCGCATGCTGAGCAAGATGCAGTTCGGCTAGTCTGAACCAAGAGATAAGGCTCTCCACCGACTCAAACTGTTTCCGATCAAGTATTTGATCGTTCTGTAGGTCCTGGACGAAACGCTCGGCATCTCCCGTCCATGGTCTGTCTCTGAAGAAATTTTGAAAGAAGTCCCCGATATCAGGGTAAATATGGCCATCAATATCGTCCAGAATGTCTTGCTGCGCAGGTGAAGTGCCTTCGAGTCTGCCCTGTTGCTCGTGGGAAGGATCGAGACCCGAGAGCCGCCGGTGTTTGCTGTATCCAGTATCGTTCCCAGAACCACTCCGTTTCCCAATCTCGGACAATTCCGCTGTGGATGCGGCACCCATGCCAAAAGAGCACAACCCTCTGGTCGAGGATTTTCTTTTTGGATAGACCGGGGGAAAGTATGAGGTGGTCGCCAGCGATCTGATGGTCGCCGTAGATGCGTGACGCCGTAGATTTGTGACGTGTTCCAGATCCCTTTGGACAGATATTCAGAGAAGTAGTTGGAAGGAGGCCGCATAAGCGCGGGGTCTTTCGCGGTATTCGTCCGTCCCAGTGGCCTGTGTAACTTGAGAGCGCGAATCAGCCGCGGTATGTGACGTGTGCGCGTTTCCTCGAATTCCGCTCTGGCCCGTTTTTCCAGGTAGTGCTAAGAATGGGTGCAAAGTTGCCTAAGTTTCCAGGTCGTCTTTCATATTCATCGGTCGCTGTCGAGCTGGTTTGTTCGGGGTATGGGGCAGCAGAAGTTGAGCAGGTCTCCTCGCAGCTCGAGCGTCTCAAACCCTCCTGACTTCTAGTGTTTCCGGCACCTTTCCTGTCTCTAGCTACTCCCTGAAGCGGTCCATAAAGGCCAACCCGCCGTGTCCGCTCCCTTGATCGTTTGCCCATGAGAGTTTTTTAAGTATGTGGCTTTCCGTCGCTCAAGCAAAGCCTGCACCCTCTCTTTTCGAGTCTTCGATCTTCCTGCGATGTGCAATGTGCTTTGATTTTAACAATCCAGCACACGGCACAACTGCCCCTGCGTAACGTGAGGCTTAGTACTCCAAAAGGGCGAGCAGGTCGCGCCAATCCTCCTCGTCTACAGGCGCGTCGGCGGCGGCGGCATCGCCGTTTGCATCGAGCTGCGCGCCGAAATTTGCAGTCGCACGGGCAGTGCGAATTTTACAATTACGTGCCTCATAGTTCATCCTTTCTCACTATTTATGGATTATATAGATATCCTTGTGGCATACTTTGGAACACAGTTGTGCTTGTCCGCCGTTGATCTCTAGCGACGTTCAGGGGCCCCGTGTATGAAAATTCAGGAGGCCAGTGTAATTAGTCTGCGCAGCTATAAATACACGGGCCTCCCGTTTTGACGCTTCCCACCTCCCCCCAAACCAAGTCTACTCCGCCGTGGGCTTCGAGACTCAGAGTCCAGCTAATCACCAGAACCAAATACCCGCTCGTAACTTCGGGCTCTTGGCAGAAAGAGAGGGAGGTCGAAGTCTTCGTCGTCGTCTGGACATCCATCAGCGTTGCCATAGTTGTCTTGTCCGGTTTCTCCAGCGCCTTCTGCATTGCCCAAAAAAGCTGTGGTGGTTGATGTCTACCAGGTACACCCGACCGTCAGGAACAGCGCGTTTGTTCTGGGCTAGGCTTGTATCTTCATTCTTCGCCCATTGCATACGGGCCATTCAATCCCTCCGTACTTCGCGTGAAGTTGTTCCAATATAACGCCTTGGTCTTATCTCCCTTATAACGATATCGTTCTAGCAATGAAGATTATATCATTATTTCGACGTCCCTTCTACCTCGATCCTGTAGGTGTCCTCGACTCCTCGCAGCTCGAGCGTCTCAAGCCCTGAAGGCTTTCATATGTTCTGACTTTTCATGTCTCCGTCTTTCCCACCTCGAGCAATGCCCTGACGCGATCCGGATAGTTCAACCCGCCATACCCGCTCCTATCGTCTGGTCCATGAGAAGTCTGCGGCTGTCCGTCGCTGAAGTAGGCCTGCACCCTGTCTCCTGGGTTTCCGACCCACTTGCGATGTGCAACGTGCTCTTGATATGAAGCCCCAGCACGTCCCACTACTCCCTTCTCATAGAATGAGGCTCAGTCCTTCAGAAGGGCAAGTAGATCGCTCCAATCCTCTTCGTCTACAGGCGCATCGCCGTTGGCATCGAGCTGCTCGCGGAGAACTCCAGTCGCAGCTTCATCATGTTAGACTGGGCTTTAGCGCGAGCCGTAGCAGCGTGGCTACGAGCGACAGGTTGTTGAGTTGCTTCTTGGGGTTACTGAGAGTGACCTGTGCCGTACTGTTGAGGGGGACGTTGACCGTACTGTTGATGCGCCCCCTTTCTCATCCTGATGAGGTGCGGGACCTTAAACGTACTGTCGAGGCGGTTCTTGCTCATACTGCTGAGGATGAACTTGGCCGTGCTGCTTGTACGCGCCGCGAGGTCCAGCATCCTCAGGTTGGCTCTCCCCGTTGTAGGGGCCAGCACCGGGCACAGCAACTTTCGGCGACTACTTTTGTGTTCACTCTGGACGCGCCTATCTCGCCAGCCGATCTCACGAGCGCATGGAGGGTGAGTTTTGGCATATTTTGATAGGGACGAAAGCTCAACGCAAGCTGGGTGCTGTGATGGGGGCTGAGAAGCAACGTTGATGAAGAAGATATATATCGAATATGAGAACGTCGCCCAGCCACACGCTACCCATGAGGGCGGTCAGCTCTATGCTAGCACTCCATCAGATTCTCCTGCGGAAATCATATTTTGAGGATGGTCCAGGGGGACGGCCAGAAACTACATACAAACATCTGGAAGGAGATTGCATTACCTGTATCCTCATGTCAAGTTTCCATCAGTCTGTTGTGTATTTGGTACTCCATCGTCCGGGTAGCAATCAGAGAAAGTCCTCACAGGCTCTAGCACTGCTCTTCTGATGCGACTTTCTCGATAGCAAATGTCTCTATCCTATTTTCCCAATGCCAGTCGTTATATCGTCCTCCAAGTAGCTGAAGACAGAAGGCTAACTGTCGAATCTACCTGCTGAGGACCACTTGGTATCCTGATCAGAATATGTTTCCACTTATGGTTGACTAATTACGTAGACCTCCCCCCCCTTCCTATAAAAGAATGCCTCTTTCGATGCTTCATAGTCTCCCCCATCAAATGACGATCTTCTCACAGCTCTCCCTGTCCGCAAGTTTGACATACAAGGGCCGCTTCTCATACAACAGAAACACTCGCTGTTCATTCCAATTCGCACTCTGAGGCATCAACTCTATGTCGAACGCTAGAATCATCTTGCACAGGGTAACCTTAGTCTCCATGTACGCCAGGCTGCGTCCAATACAGTTGCGGTTGCCCAGCGAGAACGGATGGAACACCTCAAAGTTGTCCCGCGCATACCTCTCCGGGCGCGGCTCCAGGAACCGCTCGGGCACAAATTCCCAGGGATCGGTGAAGTTCTCTTCGAGATGGAACGCGGCCCAATGCGGCACCTGCAAGACCGTTCCCTGCGCGACGAACTTCCCATCAACCATCGCGCCGCCAGTGGGCACCACACGGTTGATGCCCGCGGGCAAAGGCGGATGGATGCGCAGGGCCTCGTTGATCACCGCGGGAAGGTACGTGAGTCTGTTCACCGAGGCAAAGGCTATGTCTTCGGGGGCGGCGAAGGCGGCACGGACCTCGTCTTGTAGGAGGGCGAGCTTGGTTGGGTTGCGCAGCAGGTTGAAGACGATGACGGCGAGCAGGGTGGCCGAGGTCTCTGAGCCCGCCATGATAAAGATGTTGGAGTCGGCGTAGAGCTCGTTGGAGCTGATGCCGTCGGGAACGTTGATGTGCTTGATGAAGCTGGACACGAAGTCCGGGCGGGTGGTTTTGCGGGCGAGACGGCGGTCGACTTTGTCGCGGGTGGCTTGTGCGTGGGAAATGGCTTCGGCCCAGACTTTGGCGGGGACGAGGGCCTCGAGAAGGTTGCCTACAGTGCCCATGGTGCTGATGATTTGGGCGTACATCATGTTGGTGAGGTTGGTGAAGATGAAGGAGATGGCCGGGTGAAACTGGCCGTCTTTTACGCAGCCGAAGGACTCGCCGAAGGTCAGGTCGCCGATCAAGTCGAAGGTGAGGTAGTTGAACCAGGCCCATATGTCGACGACTTCGCCTTGGGCTGCCCGCTCGCGCAGCTGCTTCACGAGAAGATCGGCGTATGTGATCAGAATGGGCTCTTGGGTGGCAAGAGACGTCTCCGAGAAGGACTTGGCCAGAATCCGCCGATGCTTCGAGTGCTCGGTGTTGGACTCCAACCAAGTGAAGGAAGTGGCGCCAAACATCTTGATATCGTTCTTGCCGAGGCTGCTCTGAGGGGGCATGCCCTTTGGGACGCTGCGATTGCTGTAGATGTCCTTGCTGGCCGCGGCCGAGGTGTAGGTCAACTCATCGGGGGCCAGGCGAACGACGGGTCCGTACTTCTGGTGCATGGCCAGCATTTCGTTGTGGACATTGCCACGGATCTGCTGAAGGATCTTGGGAATGTTGGAGCCGCGCCAGAGGAGAGGGCCAGGAAAGCTGGCCAAGGGATGGAAGTAGACATTGTAGATGAACTGGCCGGAGACGAAGATGACAGTCTGGTGGTGGTTTATGCTTTGGTCAGTTTTGGAATCCTGTGCCAGGCAAGGAAAGACAGGGAGCTTGTTGGGAGACGATGCGCCCATGGCTTACCAGAGCGATGCCCACAACCAAGGCATTGTAGAAACCCAGGTGTGAGTAGATGTCCTCCATCTCCAGGTTGGGTACCATAGCTCTGGGTCGGGATTGGTATACTCAGTGAGTGCAAATGTGCAGTGCACTCAACCACCTAGGTAGATACTGTAAGTCGGGTGTGATGCAAACTCGACCCAAGGTTTTCGGTCGTATTCTTGGGTAAAAATTAGCAGGTGGCAGCTGATGGGTTCATGGCCGACATATGGAAGGGGCGGCTGGCGTCTTTTCTATTCCAGGAGTCTCACACCCTCTTCACTTGACCCGCCGCACTGCCGAAAAAGTAATCATCACCAGCTGCTTACTGTGTCGGGCCTACTTTACAGGATGGCGCATATGTCGAGTACTTCTTGATGCAAAATGGGCACATCATTGGCAATTACTGCATGGTTTGCTCGCTGGGAAGGTTGATTCCCAAAGATTGTGAGAGAGGATTTCACAATACTTCCTTCCCCCCTAGATTTGAGCCGGTGTAAATCAAGACTCAAGACAAATAGGGAGGGAAGTTCTGTATGGTACAGACTCACTTATTTGCAGACTCTTGCGACGTTGATGAGGAGGGGGTGTATCCAGATGGACAGCGAGGCCTTCATCGTGTGTGTCTGACCATGTCCTAGGAACATTGAAACCTGTGTCCACTATCCGGGGCTAGCCCGTTCCACCACGGATTGCTTGACAGCCTTGATCCCCCAGCTATCTTCAACAACCTAGCCGAGCACACACAAGCACAGTTCTTGTGGGGAAAGTAGCAAACTGCGCGGCAGTGTTATCCATTTGGGATCGGGCGGTTTGCCGGCGTAAGCATTGTACTTGTGAGCAGAAGCAGCAAACACGCTTCGGGAGCGGCTGAAAGGGGGTAGTTCGGCCGAGCGTCTACCCACAACAAAAAAAAAAAATGCTCCGGGACTCCCATCTGATTTCTCCGGCTGCAATATTTTCCGTATCATCTGTGTTTGCTCATGAGATCCGGCATCTGAAGCATGAGCCTTTCGCTTATCTTGCGATGAGGCTTCTTGTAGACCTTGGCTACACAAACAGCCAGAGAGGCAACCCGAACACCCCGGTTTAGGAGCCGGCCGTCCTTCCAGGAAGCTGGATGTCCACCGAGGGTCTCCCTCAAGACTTCCCACAACACATGCCGGCTTCCAAGGTCCCAATCCCACAGAAGCTCCCCCAGAAGATCCAAGGTAAGCAGCTTCGACGAAGCCACAAATGCGTCCTTGACTCGATCGGGAGTGTGAGATCGCATGCAAGATCCATATCACACCAGATCTGCATAGCGTCGTTCTTTTCTGTAGCTTCCCGTCTAGACAAGGCTTTCGAGAAAGCCGTCCTGTGGCACCATGCCCCTTTGTCACTTCAGCCTGTGCTGCAAAATCAATCAATCCACTGACGCGGCGCCTCGATGTGTGCTCGTCAGGAACGGTCGGAATGTGACATCTGTACGGCCAAGGTGCAAATCTTTCGTGGCGCTTGCAGAGAAGCACGGTAGGCCGAAACAACACCAGATCTCGCGCTGGGGACCGACGAGGCTCGCAGCGTCGCAGAAAGTCTTCCGAAAGCCCAGACAATGCCGCCGAGTCCAGAGCCGTGCGCCGTCTTCCGAACAGACGGCAGCAGCATCCTTGCCGCATTGTGGGTGTTCGGCTGAGACACACAGCTCTAGCAGCAAAGATGCGGCCCCAGTCTGCATGTTGTAGCACGAGATCCGAATGGAGACATGCAGTAAGCAGATTGCATCCACCGATCGGGTGCATTGCAGAATCATGCCTGAGAAAAAGAAGAAAGCTCTCTCGAGATTGTCTCTTCGTCAGCAGCACCGGAACATCAAGCGAGATCGATCCAACTGGCTTTCCGGCTTGCTGCATCGCATCGACAGGAAACAGATGTGTCACAAGATGACACTCCACAATGCTGTGCCACCTTACTGAGATGTCATGCCCAAGGGGCCCGTCTTTGAAGATGTGTACAGCGGAAAAAAACTCACAGCGTGCCTCAATCAATTCTCATTGCTTCGTCATCATACATATCTACCTACCTCAACAAAGCCACCGCCCTCCTCCTTCACAACTGATACGTAATCGTCTTGGTCCGCACCCACTCCTCCAGCCCGACCGAGTTGAACCGCCCATACCCGGACGCCTTCGCGCCGCCATGCGGCAGCGCCGGCTCGTCATGCACGCTCATCGAGTTGATGTGCACCGCGCCCGTCTCGATCCCCCTCGCCAGCCGCAGGCCGCGCCGCAAGTCCTCCGTGAACACCGCCGACGACAGCCCGTACTCGGTGTCGTTCGCCAGCCGCAGCGCCTCCTCCTCGCTATCGACCTCGTACAGCGCGACCGACGGCCCGAAGCTCTCCGTCTTGTACAGGTCCATGTCGGCCGTGACGCCCTTGACGATGACGGGCCGCATCCGCGTCGTCGTCGTCGTCGATCCCTCGTCGTCGTCATTGCTGCTAGCCGTTGTTTCTCCGTGCACGAGGGTCGCGCCTTTGGCGGTCGCGTCGCGGAGCAGGGACTGGTTCTTGGCGACGGCGGGCTGGTGGATGAGCACCGGCGCGTCGGCGTCGTTGGGGAAGATTTTGGCGGCGGCTTCGGCGAATTTGGACTCGAAGGCTGCGGCGATGTTTTTGTGGACGATTACGCGCTCGGTGCTCATGCACTAGAGTGGGGGGGTTGAGGGAGTTAGTGAATGCTCGATGAGAGGTGAGTTCCAAAAATGCAGAAACCGAATACAAAAGTGAGATCGCATCTCCACATACAATCTGCCCCGCGTTCAGAAACGCGCCCAAAGTGCACTGCGTCGCGGCGAGATCCAGGTCGGCATCCTCCCACACGATGGCGGGCGCCTTGCCGCCGAGCTCGAGCAGCACGGGCTTGAGGGTCTCGCCGGCCAGCTTGGCGATGATGCGGCCGACGGTCGTCGAGCCGGTGAAGTTGATCTTCTTGACGTCCGGGCTGCGGACCAGCGCGGCGGTGACGGCGGCGGCGGCGGCGCCGGGCGCGTGCACGAGGAAGTTGAGCACGCCGGCGGGCAGGCCGGCCTCGGCGAAGACGGACGCGATGCCCCACATGGTCTTTGGGCTGAGCTCGCTGGCCTTGAAGACGACTGTGTTGCCGGCCGCGAGGGGGAAGACGACGGAGCGCGTGCCGAGGATGTAAGGGGCGTTCCTGAAATTTAGGGTTTTTCGGTTTAGTGAAAAGTGTGCTTTTTGCTTTCCTTCTCTCATGATCCTTCCCCCCCCCCCCTTTCCTCTTCCTCCAGAAACTGATCCGGGGTGGGGAACACACTCCGACACAGAAACTCACCAGGGCGCAATCGCCAACACAACGCCAAACGGCTCCTTGACCACCATGGCGCCGGTGTTCGCGTCCGCGGGCGTCGGCACCGTGCCCTCGATCGTGCCCAGGCGGCCCGCGACGTCGAGGATGAGGTCGCGCGCGACGCCGATGTTGAAGTCGGCCCAGCCGCGCGCGACGCCGACCTCGGCCATGTGGGCCGCGGCGAGCTCGTCGCGGCGGCGCTCCATGATGTCGGCGGCGCGGAGGAAGATGGCGCGGCGCTGCGGCGGCCGCATGGCGCGCCACGCGGGCAGGGCGGCGGCGGCGGCGGCGACGGCGCGCGCGGCGTCGTCTTCGGTCGCGGCGCTGCACTGGTGCACGACGGCGCCCGTCGCCGGGTTGGTGACGTCGAAGGTGGCGCCGCTCGCGGTCGTCCACTTGCCGTTGATGAGGAAGGGGACCGTCGAGCCCGGGGAGAGGGTGTGGCTTGGGAGGGCGGTGCCGTTGGACGCCATGGCGAGGAAGGGAGTGCAGTGTGTGTGTGTGTGGATTGAGAGGGTGAGTTAGAGGTTATCAATATATTTCGGTTCTGCTTCTGCTGGTGTATGGAGGATATGAATACTATAATTTGAGCGAGTGGAGCTTGTTTTGATGTCGACGTCAACGTCGATGGTGGGTCCGGAGTGAGCTGCAAGGAGGAGGTTGGTTTTTAGGGTCTTCAACAGCAAGTCTTAGTGTTTCCACTTTATACATTTACACTTCCTCCCCGAATCGAGCACCAACCCTCTCTCCATTACAAAGACAGGCCTAAGGACCCCTTTTTATTTGCCTCAATGACAGCCTGAGCCCGGGGGGATAATTTACCCCCCCCTGCGCCGAGCCCAACTACCACGCAAAGCGGCCATCCTGTGACGATGGCGGGGTGGGACTGTGACGCTGGATAGAGCTATGATCCTTACCGCCGCTGCGCTCCGGCCTTATATTTAGCGTGTCCCGACTCCAGACTCCAGGTGTCCGTCCCCTACTCCGTACCTACTTACAGTAGTACCTACCTAGGTAAGTACCAATAAGTATTTTGTCATAGTGCTCGCCTCTAGCTGTTGGAGGTGGGGACCCCGCCTTTTCGGTATAGGTTCGGTAAGTGGAGGGGAGGGGGACTTGCTTCTTTTGAGTGTTGATGCGCACTTTGACTAGTCTGCTAGTACTTGAAGGATTCTTTTATATATTGTCAATCGGAATTTACCGCTGATATTTAACCAGTTTTCGCTCCCTCGTGAGGCATTGCAGCTGTCCTGCCACTTGACAGCAAAGTTTATATCAGCCACAACCACGCATTGTTGTACAAGTACGTGGGCGTCGCCTGGCCGTGCATGGATATGCATGGCCAATCCAGTGACCTAGAAGTTAGGTTCTAAGGGTGATCGGTTTCAGCCTTGGGGTGCCAATCAATGCCCGGGAAAGGTCGAGATGATACCAGCATGGCGCTCTCGGAAGATCTGGATAAGTTTGACCGTTGACACATGGGACAAGAGGTATGTAACGAGGAGTGCCTGGGAGGACATCAAGTACGTACCTGGTCGTTTCTCGAAGCCTTGTCCATCCTCGCTATGGTGTGTCGTCGAGGCGAGGGCAGATGATGGCATGGCACGACGACCTGGATGGGACGACGACGACGACGACAGTGCTTCTGTGTCCAAGAGAGAAGCTCGTCCCAGCAGATGAATCTGATGATTCTGATCAGGTAGGTGCAGGTGTACGGCAGTGCAGTAGCGCACGATGATGTGCTGTCAGATGTCTCCCCCCAACCTTAACCCGGCTAGTGGTACAGTAGGTATACCGTACAGATAGTATGGTACAGTATAATAATGATCATTTTCTAACTTTTAGGTCGGCACCTCCCGCGCGCTCTGCAAAGTCAAAAAAAGATCACAAGCCTTGACGTTTGATAGACTCTCGGAGGCGGGGAAGGTCGAACGAGGGTGGATGGGCGCTGCGCGCATCTCGTTTTTCCTCTGCTTTTGTCGTGTGCAGGATACTTTTTTCTGTGCACATCTCACGTCTCAGAGAACCTTCGAAGGTCGTCGACACAGGACTGAGAACGGGGCGAGGCTAGTAGTAGGTACCTAGGTAAGTAAGTGAGGAAAGGTCCCCAAAGGTTGGAGGCGAGGGAGTCTACCAAGTACAAGTACACACCACCGGTACGGTACGCTACACCACACTACTGCATATACTAGCTACCTATAAGTATATCCATCACCACATTTCGAAAGCTGAACAAGGCAAAAAAGCAGGGAACAACGAGAAAGCTGTACTGCGCTGGCAGTTTCCCCCCAGCCCACCAAAAACCCATCACTACCTGGGGAGAGACAAGAGACAAGAGCGCACACAGCTGCTGTGGTGTGGCGAGAGAGAGGGAGAGAGAGAGAGAGAGAGAGAGAGAGTCCTACTGGCTTGTGAGACCACCACCCTTTTCTTTTTTCCCCAACTTCCTCTTCTCCAGTCTGCTTGGGCCTTTGCCGTTGCCGTTGTGGTACAGTCACAAAACAAAAAAACAAAAAACGCTGACCTTGTCTTCCCGTCGTGGTCAGCAAATAAGAAGAAAAGCCCCAACGCGTTGACACTTGGCAGTAGCTGTGCGTCGTTGCTGCTCTTGTTGAGGCCCTCATCGTCCGCATTGGGAAGTCAGCAGCAAGCTACCTACTACCTACCTACTACTAGTACAGCTTCGGAACATCTCCAAAACCCTACACGGAGCTACTATCTATTGTCGTCACTAGATCCCTCCGCTAGGTAAGACCGTCCAATCCCAATCTACTCCCTCTTGGTGCAATAGTCAGTCTGACGTTGGGCAGCAAGAAGAAGCACAAAACCTCTCCACTACCATCACATCTCCATCTCCATCCCCAGCCCGCCTCTTCCTCCTCCTCCCTCTCCTCCGGCCCGCTTCCCACCACCCATCACCACAATTCAAACCCACCCAACACCCATCACACCCAACACCCACCACACCCAGGCCAGCCATGGGCCTCGGCCGCATCCTCACCCGCATCTGGCGCTTCTTCCGCCCGCAATGGACCGCCATGACCCAGAAGCAGATCGCCGACATCGACCGCGCCGTCGCCGACTCCATGGCCAAGGGCACCTTCACCCCGCCGCGCCAGCCCTCCCACTCCCACCTCGTCGTCGCCGCGGATGACAGAAACAGCCACATCCCGCCGCTGCCCCCCGTCCCCACCGCAGACCAGCTCTGGGCTCTCGACACCTGCTCCGACGGCGAGTCCGTCGCTCGCACCGTGCACGTCGCCGCCGCGCCTGCGTCCTCCGTAGCGGGCCGTGGAGGAGGAGGTGGAGGAGGTGGAGGTGGTGGTGGTGGTGGTAGCTATTACGGAGGGAGCCAGTATGGTGGCGGCGGGAGCTACTACGGGGGAAATGGAAGCCGATACTCCCCGCCCTCGGTGTACGGCGGCTCGACATACAGCGGGTACAGCAACCACAGCAGCAGCAGCAGCCGGCGGCCGCCGTACCACTATCCCCCACCCCACCCTCAGCCCCACCCACACCCACACCCGCACCCCTACCACCAGCAGCACTCGCACTCGCGCCCGCATTCGCGCCGCCCCTCCTCCACCTCAAACTACTACCCCCCCTCCGCCTCGGCCTCCGCATCGGCCTCCGCATTGCACAGCACCCCGACCCCGCCCTCCGCAACGACGACGCCCACCCCGACGATGACGATGACGATGACGACGACGACGACGATGACCGGCGGTGGCGGTGGCGGCGGCGGCGGCGGCGGCGATAATCTGCGCCTGTGGTCCATGTCCTCGCGCTCGCGCGCCCCGTCGCTCGCCTCCTCCTCGCGGCAAGGCGGGCAACACGGAGGAGGAGGAGGAGGAGGGAGCCGCGAGTCGCGCGACTCCGGGTACGAGAGCATGCCGCTGCGCAAGTACCCGTCGTACTACAGCCAGCCGTCGACTTCGTCTTCGTCGGCGGCCGCGGCCGCGGCGTATTACTATAATCAGCAGCAGCGGCGGCAGCAGGAGGAGGGTGATTACTTCTACGACCACCACCAGCAGCAGCAGCAGCACGGGTACTACGACGAGTATTACCCCAAGCACGAGTACGGTGGTGGCGGGGGGTCGCGGTATCCTCCGTCACCGTATGAGCAGCGGGGGGCGGCGCCGCCGCCGCCCGGGTTGCGGAGGCAGAGGAGTCTGGGGAGTTATAGTAATGGCGGTGGCGGTGGCGGCTTGCAGTATCCCGCGCCCAGCTATATCGCCGGGGAGTCGCGGTATCCGGATGCTAGGTTCGTCAGGCCGCCTGCGATGGGGGCCGACGCGGAGGACGATGGGATTGTTGCGGGAAGGCCTGTGAATGCGCCGTTCTGAGGGACGGGGGGCTGGGCTGGGCTGGGCTGGGATGAAGGTGTTGGGGAGACGTGCCATATGAATATGAATATGTGTCCTGGTTAGAGGGGACGGTGACGAGGCGACGGTGAGAGAGAGAGAGAGAGAGAGGTGGGTTGTGGACTTTCCTTGTCCTTACTACACTTTTTTGATACCCCCGGGTCCCACCAGATCATTTTTTGTTTCTTGTTATTTTGGAGACGAGATGCATGAGCTGCTGGGGATGGATTTTCATTTGTAGATAAGTACCTACATCACACACATACACCTGACGGGGGTCCCATATTGGCACATGGCGCTGCTGCTTGCGTCGATTATAATCACGGCGCTGAGGATGGTTTATAGATGGGGGGTTCTATAGTAATGATACGTAATGCTTTGGGACGATGGAGATTGCCGTGAGATGTTTTCAATACGTGCAAAAGTCTTTGCTTGGGTCAGGAGCGAAATGTCAGAAGACAGATAAATCATCGGTGGAAGAGTAAAAAGTGGCGTGTAGCACCTGTCAGCCTGTTTGAGTATTTGCAAAGTACCGCGAAGGTTTAGGCAAATCTCATCTTCAGGGGTATCACATTTATCCTCTACATGTCCCGGGCACCGTCTAATCCTCCGTTCTAGATTCGCATCCATACATGGCTCCATATGAGTTTCCCTCCAACATTTGGTCTGCTCTTTCACAGTGGCTTCACTATGAAACAGCTGGGTTGTGCCGCTAGACTGTCGCAGAGCCAGGCTCTGCATACAAGTCCGCGACGGTGCAGTGGTCCAAGTGGCATCCAGCTGACACGTCTACTGCATCAGAGACCCACCCCCAGCCCTAATTCTTCTTCTTCTAGAGCTTCCTATAATTCCACGTCATCATCACACTCGTGTTCTTATACCAGCTAAGAAGCGGGTTCTCGCCATTCCGTGTCTCGCAGTCCTCCACATATGCCCAGCTGCGCATAAAGTCTTCGTGCGACCACACGCGACTCAGCTTGCCCGTGATCGAGCGGTAGATGGCTTCCATGGTGACGAAATCGGTTGGGAACATGATGTCGAAATAGCCTTGGTGGACCTACATTCTGCTTGTTAGCAGACAGGCTTCCAATCGCGAAACGGAGCGGGAAAAAAGACCCACCAAAGGCGTGCCAACAGGCACAGGCCGTCGCTGATACCGCGTCTGCACAATCGGCGCATTCAACCCGGGAGTCGCTTCAGGCAAGGCATGGAAGTCACTCGTCACAAGCTGGTGGTTCGGGAACGACCGCTCCAGCACCTCAAAGAACCCCATCAGCCGCGTGGGGATATACTCCGGCCGGCTCAGCCCATCCCCGCTCGAGCGCCGCAGGCCCTCCCGCATGCGCCGCGCAACCTTTACCGCCCACGGCTCATCCTTGGGCACGCCGCGGCCGGAGGGGCTGAGATACGGCAGCTTGTAGACACCCTCCGTAGCGATCTCGCGCAGGCGCAGGAACCGCGCAATGGTCGGGTCGGTGACGGGCGTGAAGTGCTCGTAAAAGTCGCCCTCCTCGTCGATCAGCACGGTGCCCTGGAGGGGCTCCTCGGTGGCCAGGTCGTAGCGCAGGACGTCGTGGGCGAAGTTGTCGAAGACTTCGAAGGCGAGGAAGAAGCACGGCGAGGGCACCGGGTCGCGCCAGTCGAAGATGGACTTGTTGATGATCTCGATCTTGCCGGCGTGGCCGCGCGACTCGGCGCTGGCGGCGAGGGTGGAGGCCTGCACGCTAGCGAGGTTGGTGGAGATCTCGATGACCTTGTAGCGCGTGCGCTCGTAGACTTCGGGCTCGACGGCGCGGATGTAGTCGAGGATGTTGAGCATGAGGGTGCCGCGGCCGGCGCCCATTTCGTAGATGATCAGGTCGTGGTAGGGAAACGTGGTGTGGCGGTAGTTCTCGCACAGGTAGCGGGCAATGGCCTCGCCGTAGTAGGGGCGGAACAGCTCGGTAGGCGTGAACCAGAGCTGGCGCGTGTCGGAGGGGTCTTTCGCGTCAAGGGCATCTTCGAATTCGGTGTAGCGCGCTGAAAGGAGCGATTGGAACTCGAGCTCGTCGCGAATGGTGGGAAAGTCGAAGGGTTCGCCGGGCGTAAAGATGACAACTTGCTTGGAGAAGTAGCCATAGTGCGGATTGTAAAGACTGTCTGTTGTTGCAAGCCTGCATGATCAGTCTCACGGCCTCTGGTACCTAAGGTAGCTGGCGAACAACAACAAGGGCCTCTTCCTCACTGACCCTCGATAAAGTCCCGCATCAGCATCTTGACCCTCTTGGGCCGCTCCTTGTAGCCCCGCAGGTCACGCGCCGTGACCATGGGAAACTTGCCCGCCTCGTCGGCCTTTTCCCTGGTGAGAACATCTGTCCGCCGATTCCATGCGCGCTCCTTCTCCGACGTGCTGACGACGCCCCTCCCCGACGACAAGGCGCGTACGGACCCGGTCCTGAGCTGGCGACCACGGTGGAGGGCGGTCGCGAGGTTGGTCAGGTTGCGGCGGGCGAGGCAGGCCGGATGGGGTTGGCGGAAGAGCTGTCTGAACAGCTGGGTGACGGCGGGCGAGTCCATCGCGACGGCTGGCAGCGCGTTGAAGGGCTAGTCGTGGGTCGTGTGCGCGGTCTTGGTCTCGAGCTTGGCCGGAGAAGGAAAGAAGGTTGAGAAGATTCAGGGACCTTTTGAGCCTGGAAGCCTTGCCGGGAGAGCTAGCTAGCTACCTAGGTAGGGTGGGGTGAACCTTGATTAGTGGGCCCCTGCCGCTGGAACTTCACTTCCAGTGTCTGTCTTTCATCCGAAGTTCTGCCGCATGACATCAAATATTTACTTCCTTCGAAGGCGCACACTACTTACTACCTACTTTAGTAGGAGCGATTGCGAGTGAATATAAGCTTCGGCTACCAGATTTGGTCTCACTGAATAAGATTCCTCAGATCCAGAAGAAATGATACATTCCAAAGTATAACAACGACAGTCCATGAGCGGCCTACCCACAGGCCTCCTCCCTCACCACCAAAATGCCCTCCTTCAGCGACCACCCACGCGTCTATGGCACTGCCGCCCTCACCATAACCTTCCTCGCTGGTGTCCTCGTCACTCTGGGCTTCAAAGATCTCTACCCAGACCTCGAACGCCGCTACAAAGCATCCACCAAATCCTCCACATACCCACGCGCACAACGCAACTCCTCAGGCTACGACCCCCGCCGCAGCTCCTTCTTCTTCGGCGGTCCCCCCGTCGCGCTGGAAGACCACGATGACGACGACGACAAGTCAAAAGCTGACCCTCTCGCCTCACGACCCACCACCCAAGGCATCTCCCCCGGCATAGAATCCACCATCGGCCACACGCCCCTCCTGCACCTCCAAGCCCTCTCGCGCCTCACCAACCGCACCATCCTCGCCAAAGCAGAGCACCTCAACGGCGTCGGCGGCAGCCCCAAAGACCGCGTCGCCCTGGCCATGCTGCTGACCGCCGAAGCCGCGGGCCTCCTCGCCCCGCACCGCGGCGACACCATCTACGAGGGCACCGTCGGCTCGACGGGCATCTCGCTCGCGACGCTGGCCCGCGCCCGCGGCTACCGCTGCCACATCGTCATGCCCGACGACATGGCCATCGAGAAGTCGGACCTGCTGCGGCAGCTCGGCGCGAGCGTCGAGCGCGTCCGCCCCGCGCCGATCAGCAGCCCCGCGCACTTTGTGAACCTGGCGCGGCGCCGTGCGCAGGAGCACGCGGCGAAGTGGAGCGACGGGAGCGTGGGCTTCTTCGCGGACCAGTTCGAGAGCGCGGCGAACTGGCGCGCGCACTACACCACGACGGGGCCTGAGATCCGCGCGCAGGCGGGGCGGGATCTGGCGGCGTTTGTGGCGGGCGCGGGGACGGGAGGCACGATTTCGGGCGTGGCGCGGTACCTGAAAGAGGAAGAGGAAGCATCACGGCGGGGCACGCCCAAAAACGACGAGGCCGGGGAGAGCGGAGGAGGAGTGCGCATCGTGCTCGCCGACCCGCAAGGCAGCGGGCTCTACAACAAGGTCAAGTACGGCGTCATGTACAGCGCGACGGAGCGCGAGGGCACGCGGCGGCGCAGCCAGGTGGACACGATCGTCGAGGGCATCGGCATCACGCGCATCACGGCGAACTTCGAGGCGGGCCGCGAGCTGGTGGACGACGCGGTGCGCGTGACGGACGCGCAGGCGTGCCGGATGGCGCGGTGGCTGGTCGAGCACGAGGGCCTGTTTGTGGGGAGCAGCAGCGCGGTGAACGTGGCCGCGGCGGTGGTTACGGCCATGACGCTGCCTGTGGGCGCCAAGGTGGTGACGATTCTGTGTGACTCGGGCCAGCGGCATCTGAGCAAGTTTTATAAGCGCGTGGCGGAGATGGGGTTGGAGGAGGCGGAGGGGCATGAGAGTGATGTGTTTGGCTTTTTGGGTATCGAGAAGCCGGCTGATGTGTAGATAGATAGGTATATATATCACCAGGCAGTAGAAGACATGTATGTATATGTATGCACTGGGAGAACGCCCGGTCTCCGGGAATCTGATTCTCCTACTCTATTATCCAAAATAGGCGCAGCACGCCAAATCGCCACTTCTTTTCCTCCCACGACCGGCCTTCTTCTCGCGGCCAAGAACCTTGATTCCCCCCAAAAATGTTTGATTTGCTCCCAAACTCCAGTCGCTGGTGG
The DNA here is from genome assembly GCA_003671545.1 of Ophiognomonia clavigignenti-juglandacearum. NCBI lineage: Eukaryota > Fungi > Ascomycota > Sordariomycetes > Diaporthales > Gnomoniaceae > Ophiognomonia > Ophiognomonia clavigignenti-juglandacearum. The sequence continues at coordinate 74,773 of PYFS01001256.1, read as the reverse complement.
AGTAAACAGAAAAAAAAAAAAATGACCCAAATGCCTTTCAGTCTCAAGTTTCCCACAAGAGACAATGCGAGGGATTATCCCCTCTCCCCCTCCCAATAAAATGACAAGATGGCACACTCGCTAGATGCAATCGCTGATTTCCTCATCATCCTCTTCCCCCTATGCATTCAACAGACATGGTTCAGCAGTGTGTGACCTGGTACCGCTGGTGGTGTATAGGTATATATGAACGGCCTTGATCTCGTCCCAATACGCTCTCGACATGTCGCGCTGTGCGAGTCGGCCAGGCGGTTGTGATATGGTGGACAAGGCCGGCTGTCTGTCGGCGCACCGCTCAAGTCGACACATCTCGGCGGCACTGAAGCACGTTGTGCCATCTAGAAGGGCCCATATCGTGGTCTCCGTCGTGTTGCAGGCGCGCTTCTGCAACTAGCCGCGGGTGTGGAGCCGTGATCCCTCAAGTCCAAGTCCCTACCAGGAATGGTGTGCGCGGTAAAAGAAGTCGATTGATCGAAATCGCCCTTCTTTTCATGCAAATCCCACACTCTCTTCGCGCCTCACCCGATCCTCCTCCCATCCAAATACCGCGGGCTCTGCCCATCGGGCGACCCATAAAACGGCTGGTAATAATTCACGGGCATCGCGCGCTTCCGCGCCTCAAACATCGCGCGCTCCTCCTCGTCGAGCGAAAACGCCTTCTTCAGCCACCCAAACGCGCTGCGCTTCTTCTTGACCGTGGTCGTCGTGCTGCGCACACTGCCCTCCGCCCCCCCACCACCGCCCCGCCGCGTCGACGCCGACGTCGCCGTCGTGTTGGCCGTCATGACGCGGTTCAGCGTGCTCATGCCCATCTGCGAGGGCGCCGCGAGCCGGTGGCCGTTGGGGCCGGAGGAGCCGCCGCGCACCGTGCCCGCCGTGTGCGGCCGCTGCTGCAGCGGGGAGTGCGGGCTCGCCTGCACGGGGCGGAAGTGCTGGCGCTCGGAGGCGGGCGAGGGGAGCAGCGCCGGGAAGGTGGGCGGCGTGAAGTTGTCGAGCTGCTGGGTGTGGTGGCGGCGGACGGCCTCGGGGTGGCGCTGCATTTCGGGCCCGCGGGAGGACTGCGGGGGCTGTTGGGATTGCGGGGAGCCGAGCGGGGTTTGGTAGCGGTATTGTTGGTGGTGGTGTTGGTGGTGGTGGTGGTGGTGGTGCTGATGGGGTGTCGTGGTTGTCGAGGATGATGTGGTTGTTGTTGTTCTTGTTGTTGCTGCCGTCGGGGGCCGGTGGAACTCGTGCGCGTTGACGGGGGGCACGTGGATGGCTTTGGGCACGGAGCCTTGCATGGAGACGCGTTCGCGGAGGGAGGTCTTGTGGCCCAGGACGACTTCTTTGTCGGACGAGCGCGAGGTGCGCTGCATGCCGCCGGGGGGTTGGTTGCTCGCGCGCAGGGTGCGGACTTGCAGGGGCTTGACTTCGAGGGTTTGGATCTGTAGCGGCTTGTTGGAGGAGGAGCAGGAGGTTGTCCCTCGTCTGGGACTGCGGCTGGGGACGGTCAGGACGGTTTCGCGGACTTCGTCTTCGGGTGAGGTGGGCGCATCTTCCTCGGCTTCGATGTGGATGCTCAGCTCGTTCGGTGAGCCTCGATCGGGGATATGTAATCTCGCGACTGGTTCCGGGATTCGCGCCGTCGGCGGTTCGGGTGTTGTGGCATTCGATCTCGGCGCATCAGACACTCGCGGAGACGGCAGCGGTGCGGGCGGTTGGGGCGTGTAGGTTCTCGGCTGAAGGATAAATAAGAGATTGTCACTGTCACTGTGGTTCTCGTCGTCGTCGGCGTCGGTCGCGATGGATGATTCAGTCTCATTCGTGGTCTGAGACTCGGCAACCGACTGAGACTCAGAGTCTTCCTCCACCTGCTGGAGGCCTTCCCGCGCACCACCAAACTCTGGTATGGTTTTCGAACTCTCCGGCGGCGTGTAGATGTGGTCCGCCAGCATCGTATTTCGCAAAGTGTCTGAGTCCTTTGTGATGCGCTGGTTCGACCGTGCAGGGATATCGACACGCTTAGAACTACTCCCAGTGCTCCCACCAGGACTCGCCAGATCCTGAAGAAAGGCCCCCATCGATTCGTCAAGTAATGCGGTCTGGGTTCGTGGAGTGTGTGCTGGCTGTTTCGCAGTGGGCGGCGATGGCGGCGGCGTGGCTTCTGGGAGACTGTCCGGGGAGCGAGGCATGGATCGCCCGTCTGGATCAGAATAGGGTTCCAGAGTGAACTATTTGTTTTGTCAATATGGACAAAGACATTTGGTATCGGGGGGGCGGGGGAGAAGGGGAAAGGCCCCCTTTGTGATCCCGAGACGCTCGGTTTTTCCGTTCTTTTGTGTGTGTGTGTGTGTGTTTGACTTCGACTTACCCTGGTGCGCCGGCTAACTTCGCCCGCCTTCTTGTCTATATCACCCACAAGCGTACTGAGCTGGACAAGCAGCCCGCTCAGGAGCGTGCTATTGGATTCAAGAGCCGTGAAGGCGCTGTGCCACCCTTCGGTATTTCCCTTCATGGCCTCAAACACATCGACAACGTCGGGCCGGGTCGCGCGCCAGGACCCGCGTTCGTTGTCCTTGAGGTAGTTTGAGAACTGCTTCACGCCCCAGAGGCCCTCGGACACGTCGCGGATCGTCTGTGTGTGTGCGGTCGACGTCCGTGATAGGATATGCTCGATCTTGACGTTGCCTTCCACAATCTGCAGGCGGAACTTGCGGTTCTCCAGCATCTGTTCAAAGACATCCATGTTTTGCAGAGGCACTCTCAAAAAGTCCAGTCGCTGTTTGAGATCGGTCGTGGCCTCCTGCACATCCTCCATGGCCGCCTCGAGAAACTCGTCCACCTCGTCAATGTGGCCCTGCAGAATCGAGAGGACCTGGGCGTTGCTGTTGGCCATTCCTTTTATGAGCAGTTCCACGCCAAACGAGATCTGGGCCACCAATTTCCGCAGCTCGTGGCAGCGCTGGCCCGGGCGGAAACGCCACAGCCGGTGGGGAGGCCCGTGGGACCTGTCCTGGTCCAGCAGTCGCTCCCGCCGTTGTTTTGCATCACGGTCTCTCAATTTCGGCTTGGGGTTCAGATCGGCCCTGGTCGCCTCCTCCAGTGACTCAGCAAAGGCCTCTTGCATCGAGGGTATTGGATGCAAGGGAATGTGCGAGTGGCTCGAAGGCGCGGTCGGGGTCCGCACATCATCATCATCGTCGTCGTCGTGGTCGTGGTCCCATTGATCGGCGGCGTGGGTGTTCTCGTCTTCGTCTTCGTCGGAGGAGGAGTCGAAGTGGCTGAGAGTGGTTCGTGCGCCTCGCCTGTCTTCCAGATCGCGCACGGCAGCAACTGGGCGCAGTTGATGCAGGTGGCTGCTGCTACTGCTGCTGCTGCTGCTGTCGCCGTGGCCCAGGGAAGGGCGCCTGGCAGCGGCGGTGGTCATGGTGTAGTACAGCAGGGGGAAGGATGCCTCGCTTCTATGGCAGCCTAGACCGGGCGTGTCTGTACCATGGGCGGATATGAGGATAGTAGAGAGAGTGTGTGTGTTGCGTGTGCGCGGGCAATCAATCAATCAATCAATCGATCAATCTCAATCGTAGAAAAAGGATCGGCAGGCCGAGATCGTCGGGGTCGAGGCCCTGGCAGGGAAGAACTACCTAGGTAATAAGCCTCGGGGCGCGCGTGCAACGTGAGATTAAGCCCGGTCGAGAAGGGCAGGGCCCTGACGCAGGTAGCCGCAGTGCAGGTTCCCGAGGACTGCAGATGGTAGGTGAGAAACGAAAGGGCTCAAGCCCTCGTTGGCTGAATGGGTCGACAATTGTGTGTGTGTGTGTGTGAGGGTGAGCAGTGAATGTCGCACAAGACAAGATGAGTGACAGCTTTCTTTTTGGAATGGTGTCGCACAAATCGAGGAGCAGGCTCTTCCCCAAAAGCGAGGAGTTGATGAACGGGGTCTATTATCCTCCCTTGTTGCGGCACCAACGGCACATGGGCATGTGAACCGAATCGCGATGGGGAGATACGAGAAGTCAGGCGCTGGCGTTGAAGCTTGGAGACATGATACTCTATGTCTGTCTTCCTGGTGTGTTTTGTCTGGCGACGAGGCGGAAAAGTCGTTGACGGCGAGGTTGGATGTAGATACAGTACAGTACAATACAGTAATGCCTGCAAGTAGTAGCTGAAAGTGAAAATGATATCAAAGGTGAAATGAGATGAAGGCCCCGTCCCCCCCGGTGCCGAAGGTGGTTGTTGGTGGTGGTTTGATGACGGGTGCGCGGATATTAGAGCGATAGTGCGGCCTCGAAGGGACTTAGTGGACTAAGGAGATGCTGACGAGATTAAGGTTTGTATCGTACGGAGCCGCTAAAAGGGTAACAGCCGAATTCAAATTTGAAGACCCGGACCTGGCGCCTGTCTGCTCCTTGCGTTTTCTGCTTCTGGGCCCCGGAGATATGGGTTTTTGATATTGGCGTGGTCACTGGTGGTGGATGAGCGAGCGAATGAATGAATGCTAGCACTACCGGCAAAGTGGGCCCACAAGCATACTGTCAAGACCAGATGAAGAGATGGGATGAGTGAGGCTCAGAGGCAGAAACCGTTCATGAGAGGCCGCCACGGGGTGTGGCTGTTGTTGATAGAAGAGCTGAAAGGGTATTTGGGAGTGTAGCAACTTGGCACACCACTCAAAAAATAAGCCGACAAAGAAGAGGGGCGGGCGGGCTGACTTCTGGCTACTCGTGGTGGGAAGTTTCGTGGATGTCGTGTCTCGTTGGGCGAGCAGGTTGCCCTTGGTCATGACATGCAGATTCCATTACAATAGCCCCAGAATCCAAGACGCACGCTGCGCAACACAGACACACACCTGTCGCTCACTGCAGCGCCATGGACGGCGGTGTTACGAGAATATGATAACGTGACAGTGACTACCTAGGTACCTAGCAATCTAGGTGGTTTGGGTAGTAGTGCCCTGAACCCGTCTTTTCCATGCCGTGCGGTTCGGGTCAGGGCACCGATGGGCCGTCCCAAGGCGAGCCACAAGATAGGGGATGAACCTGGCAAAAATTCCAAATTCTATCAGTTGTCACTGACAAGGTGCCCAGTCTGGGACTCTGGACCCCACGAAGGTTAATAGTACGCAATACTGATCTGCGAATTTAAAGTGATAAAGGAGGAACCCTTGCAAACGTTCGTACACAGTACAGCATGTGCACAATACCTTAGGACCAGATTGAGATATTCCATCTCGCTAAGGCAAATGTAATCCCCAACACATAGTACATACCATTTCCGCGTGGGTGGAACATTGGCGGATATCGAGCACAGACCAAGGGGAATCGAGGACAAGGTCCACCAACCGACGACTGTATTGTGTACTTTTGTATCCCGTAGGTAGACTGTGATAGCCTCGCCGACGAGGTCCAATGTGCGCGGCACAATGTCGAAATGTCATCGTGCCAGAAGAAGACTTGTCTTTGCTCCGTACACTTCATCGTGTTAATACTGTGATCCAAAGATGTTCCAGTGGTCTAGCGTCTCGGAAACCTGGAAAAGGCCGGAGCCCCTGAGCTTGAGGGCGGGAAGAACCACCTTGAAGCCCCAGGTTGATCCTCGCAAAGCACCACGGTGCATCACTGCCACCAACAAGCACCACTGCCATCAAAAGGACCTGTGCCGCGTCACAGCATCTGGAGAAAAAAGCGTGGCGATATCGCCTGGCCGCCCGACCGCCCAACCGCCCAGCCCGCCCCATCATGTCCATGGGGTGGGTTGATGTGCAGATCGGCCGATAGGACAAAGGGAGTTCTAGACTTTCCAGTTCTCCCATCTCCGCGCCCGAGGCTCGCGAAGGCTCCCGAGACACCGTGAATATCCGAGTCCAGCAGTGAAGTGGTTCGGACTTGACATTGCCACCATACCTACCGCATACATACTAAGTACTTACCTGTCCCAGCCTCCCAGGGCTAAATGCTCAGCCTTGCCATGTCCAAACCCCCTGCGGACTGCGTGCTAGCTTACTAGCTTTATCTACTTAGTAGGTAGTATCGGCATTGAGTTTGGCGCGAACCTCCCGCGGCCGGGCCGTTCTACTAGTGTGTTCTTTCATCCGAGGTCCTGATGGCCCGTATCGCTGGCCCGTATTTGCTGATGCGGATGCCAGACTGCCAGCAGCAAACTCCCAATAATCGATTCGAACCTGTCAACAGCAAGCCACATCCTTTTTCCACAGACATTACGAAGCACTTGCCAACAAAGGGTAAACAGGCCTGGCGTAAGAGGCGAGGCTCACTGCAGAAGAGACTTCAGGTACTTGATGGATCATGCTGACTGCAGTGCTACCACAGTAGCCCGTGACGCATCCAGCCTCGCGCATGCCCCTCCTTCATCATTGACTGCACTGTAGGCTGCGGCAAGGCCAACAAAGAGAGACCGGTGAAGTGAGCGAGGGGTTCCCAGACTCATCACATGCAAGCTCCCTCTCCCGATGCGGACAGCTTCGCGCATTTCACAGCCTTCCCCAGCGACGTCGGAAGGTTCAGGTGTGACAGTTACGCACAAGACAAGTCATGATGCTGCCTGTCTTGCTCATTGTTCCGAGACATACGTCCCCTTTCGCGCAAGACATGGCGACAGAAAAGTAAACAGAAGTCATCGTCTTCTCCGACGAAGAGGCGAGCTGCTCTAGCTTGTAGGTTGTTCTCTAGTCGCCGGCTGCTGTTGCCGGCTTCCAGAGTCAGTTCAACGGTACTGCCCGTCAGATCATGAACATGAGGTGGATATTATGATTTCTCCTTCTCACAAAAACAATCAAAACCATCACAAGGCTAAGCCTCGATCTTCTATAAATAACAGCCTCCTGACAAGGAAGACCCCGAGTTTCCAGCGCAGACGCACGACTCGCTCACAACCCTCGTGGATCATGCCCTCCTGTGGAAAGTCCTCCGCGGGAGACATTAAGCTGCTCTTCCATCACAAGCCTGCACAGCAACATGCTACTATCACAAAGCACAGCAACATGCCATCCCAAGTGAGGAGTCACAATCACGCCTTTCAGCTCCACGCGGCCGGCGAGCGCGCAATGGGAGAGGGGAGGGTTGCAATGCATCGTCGCTCGCCCGTTCGTTGCAACGTCGCCATGTTTCAAGCTGCAGTCTGCGCCTTCGAATTTCCCGTATTTTTTTGTCCACGCACCTCGTGGCCCGGGCCGGGTTAGCACAAATACATACAAAGGGCCCTTGGAAAGCAATGCTCCGACTCGTCGCTTCTCCTTCCCAAGAAAGCCCACGCCTTCTCCGCTGCTGCGGCCTGGCTGCACATGGGCGGAGAGGGATGCGTGCCGCACTTCCCGGCTCCCACCCGGGGGTGCGTTGCGAGTGGCCCGGTGCTGCAGTGGAGAGAGGGGAATAACAGTGAAGATGCAACGGAGAAGATTGTGGTGTAGGAGAGTACCCAGGTATGGTTTTACATTGCGGAATACAGTAGGTCTTGGGACAAGATGACGCTGATCAGGCAGGGCGTCATTCTCAAAAAAGGATACGGTCCGGCCGTCGTCCGCCTCAGCCAGCCCAAGTCCAAAGCAAGAGTCCGGTGCTTATAGCTTCATCTGGCGCCTATTGCGTGGTTTGTGTCGTGCGTGATCCCTCTGTCAGATGTCTCATAAGCTCTTCATCAGCTTTACCACCTCTTTTTTGTTGGCTCCACAATTCAGCATGCATAGTGCTCATCTCTTCTTTGCTCCTTGACGCGTCTTTTCGTCCGCAGCGCACTTCGCACTTCGCACTCGCTCGTCCAAGTTCAAAAAGACCTCGGCTTCTTCCTTGTGAGTGGAGATAACGGCGACCACCGTCAGAGGCGAATTCTTCTCTGCATAACAGAAGCCAGGGTTTTTTTTTTTTTTTTTTTTTTCCCTTCTTCTTTGCGAGAGGCCAACCTTCTTCAGCACAGACAGGAATTTCCTTCTTTTGTTTCTTTCTCATCTTCCAAGGTTGGGAACACTTGTCAACTCCTTCCTAAAACATCCCGCGTACCTGCCAAGGATTCAAGAACCGGCCCCATTCTTCTACGACCTTACCCTTCTCAGCCACCCTGCGGGTAATGTCCGGTGCAAAGTGTTTCTGGGAATAGAATAAAACATTCGCCTGTCGACTCGTCCCGACGACACGGACGGACCGTGCGCCTTGCGGTCGCAGGGCGGTGGACGATTTATGAATTATCGTTCGCAAGGGCGCGAGCTGGAAACATTTCATCAAGCATCACTTCACCCTAGGACAACACATCGTTCATGAGCGCATAAGTACGGGATTCGAGCAGAAACTTTACGACGCCGGCGCACACGCACAACAAGATGGTCCGGTTCACGAATCCCCTCAAGTTCGGGACCGATCTTTGGGATCCTTCTCACAGATATCAGACCTCGTGGCTTCTTCCTCCATACGCTCTAGCCGCCATCCGCGCTTGTTTTGTACGTCCAATCTCTTTGACTTCCAACTCATAACTTGTCTTGGCCACAAAGTTTATCTGTCTTGTGGTCTCTCCCACCATACCAAGCAAAGGCAATACATGCATGTGAAAGTTCAACACCCAGTAGCCAGGAACTCAAGGGCACCGCCTTGAAAGGACTCTTTCTGCATGCCGTCCCGCCCCCATACCAAGCTAACACGAGCCAACAACCAACCAGGGCCTCTACGGCATCGTCATCCTCCTCTACCAAACCGGCTACTACTGCACCCAGCCCGCCAAAGGCGGCTGCGCGCAAGCGCGCGACCAGTTCTCCTACTTCACCGTCCTGACCTACTGGGGCCTGGCCTTCTACAACCTGACGACCGCAGCGCACACGTTCACCTACGCGCGCACGGGCCGCCCGCTGCTCGACCGCTTCCCGCGGCCGCTGCAGGCGCTGCACGCCTTCTTCTACACGACGGTGACGACGTACCCGTTCATCGTGACCGCCGTGTACTGGGGGCTGATCTACCCGGGCGTGTGGTTCGCGAGCGAGTTCGGCGCGCTGACCAACGTCTCGCAGCACGCGCTCAACAGCGGCTTCGCGCTCTTCGAGATCGCCGTGCCGCGCACGCCCGCGCCGCCGTGGATCCACGCGTGGTGGAGCGTCGTCACGCTGGCGCTGTACCTCGCGCTGGCGTACGTCACGTACTACACCAAGGGGTTCTACCCGTACACGTTCCTCGACATCCAGGCGCAGGGGAGCGCGATCACCGCGGCGTACATTGTGGGGATCGCGGTCGGGGCGGTGGTGGTGTTTAGCATCGTCAAGGGCGTCATTCACTTGCGGCTGTGGGCGACGGAGCGGATGGGAAGGATGGATGGGAAGTTTGCGGGCGAGCCGCTGGGGAGTCGCGGCACGGACGGGTCTGGGGTGCGGGATGGTGATGTCGAGATGGGGAGGGTTGAGAAGTTGAGTAGTGGGACTGGGGTGGAGGGAAGTCCGGTGAGTGCTAAGATTGCTCCGCAACATCTGTGATGAACGGGGCTTGTACTTGCGTTTGTGGTAAGGGAGGGGGCAGGGGCGGTGTTGGCGTGTGTGCGTATGCGTGTGTGTGTGTAACGAAGAGGGATGAGGCTAATATGTTGCATGTGTGCAGACGTCGCCTGCAACGAACCTCCGTGATGGATATACCCCATGCTTTAGATTCTAATCACTAGAATAATGAATAGGCGACTATATTACAACGGACAAGTCTTACAGAGCGGGTGCAAGTGGTCTGATGCGAATAAGATCAAATAGCTATGCTGGTTTTGTTCTAGATCTAACATCTCAGGTTGACGCCCTTCCTCTTTTCCGCCTCTCTCACCTCAAACATGACCTGGACACCGACGAATATGCAGCCACATGCCGTCAAAAAGAACATGACGCCTGTCAAGAATTAGCATACCGTCGACAGCTTTTTTTTCAAGCAAGGAAAGACAGAAACTCACCTGACCACTCGTCAAATATCCCTTTCAGAATACTCCTCAACCCATCCATGCCAAATGCAAATCCAACCAGGTTTGCAATCATCATAGCAATGCAATTCACCACGCCTCCCGCCGCACAGAGCATGCGATACGTCGTCTCCCTCCCGCCATCGAACCTGCGCTTCGGGAATATCATCGTGGCAAGGGCCTCGGGCAACAGGAACAGCACAATCAGCCACGACCACATCAACAGCCGCAGCTTGATGTCATGCCACAACGCGACAAAGGTGAACACAAGCAGGTACCCGCCAATCGACCGCACAGCCGAGAGCAACGTGCTAAAGTCCGAGCCACCCAGCGGTATCCACAGGTACCGTACCAGCCACTTGTTGTAACTGCGGTGCCAGCTGCGCCAGAAACTCGTCGTCGAGTAGTTGTCCGTCATGCAGCGGACCATGTTCTCGGGCGGGTCGATGCCGTCGATCAAGCTCCACAGTCGGAACAGGCGCCAAGGCAGCAGCAGCTTCAGCCAGATGATCATGCACGAGATGTACGCGAGCAAGGACAACTGCTGGGGCGTGTAGGCGGCCCAGTCCGGGTTGGCCTTGGCGATGGCATTGACATAGATGAAGTGCAGCATCACTTCCATGCAGAGGAGGCAGAGTAGGAAGCGCACGCCGTAGCGGACGGTGCGGGGGGCTTCGATCGAGAGGGGTCGGTAGCGCAGTTGGGAGATGTAGTCGTTGAAGGTGAGGATTGGGCCGGTGAGGTACAGCGGCGCGTACAGAGCGTAGGCGAGGTAGTTCCGGAAGGTAAAGTCCCTCGCTTGCGCGGGAATGGAGACACGATCGCGTTCGGAGAGAGACGTCGGGTCGGATTGTTTCTTCTTAGAATGGTCAGCGTCATCCTTCAGGCAGAGTGTTGCGCATTGGACCGACCTCCATAGGACTGGAGCTTCTATAGTCTAGACTCCAGTAGTAGTCCAAGTTGAAGCTGATCAACCTCAGCACAGTGATGTTGAACAATATCTCCCAGCGGCTCATGATCCCGCCCCAACTATCCATCCATGCGCCCCACGCAGCCAGCGAACCATCGATGGGCGCAGTACGAAGCAAATATGGCGACGTCCCTGACAGGACCGCGGCAATGTCTCTGTACTTGTATCCATCGCAAAGCTCGTTCAGGAAGAGTACGCCGACGTTGAAGCCCCACGTCGCAGCAGGAATGTACCGTCTCGGTAGAGTGGTCGCGAGGTTGTAGTTGATCCAGAGAATCGTGAGCACCTTGAACATGGAGAAGCCGTGCAGACCGGCGAGAAAAATCAAGGCAAAGGAATAGTCGAAGGAGGCGCGCTGCTCGAGGCGGGCTTGGGCCGTGTCGAATACGCTCTTGCCCGGGGGCAAGGGCTTGTAGAGCTTGTTCCATGCTTTCCGGCAGAGAGGGTGGAGTGTGAGCAGGGCGGCGAGGTAGGGGAGGTTCGAGCGAAAGCTGCGGTACTGCGAGTCGGTATTATCCTGTGGTGGACCCCAATAGTCAGCACCGGTCTCGCAATAACTTGGACCGGGAAGGGGGGAGGGAATGTGTGACTTACGATCTTGCGCCCTGGAATCCAGCCGGGGCTCAACCAGCCCTCATACTTGTGGTATTCGGATGTGGAGGCTTTGGTGAGCACGAATTAGTGAGCTGTCCACGAATGCGCACTCCAGGCGAGGGACGGGGTGCGTACATCTTGAAGCGGTGTACGGGATGTAGCACATGTATGGTATGCAGAAGGCCACGACGACCGCATAGAACAGGAACTCTGGTGTTTTCCATCGCGAGGGCGAGGCTTTGCTGGCCACTCTTTCCTTGGCTGCATCCCTGGAAGCCAACTCGTCACCGCGGGACTCGATGACTGTCCGGTACGAGGCTTTGGACTGGGTTGTGAAGCGTGTGTCTAGGGTGTCAAGGGAGTACAGCTTCTGGAAGTAGGAGAGGACGCCCATGGTGGATTGGAGCTGAGGAGAAGGGCGCCAATGCTTCAGGTCATTGTTTGGACGTGAAGTGAGCTTGCTGGAATATGATGGAAGAACTCAAGCCCTTTTATACCAATTGCATATTGGTGGGAGAGCTTGTTCACGGTAGGAAGGTGGTTGTGATGGTAATACGAGACTGGATTCGTACCTGGTATGCGTGGGAGGAAAGTTGAGGTGATCAGCTGCAAGGCTACAGGCGCCGGCCCCCTATCTTTGGCTCACCAATCGGCTATGGACACCTGCACTTTCTGTTCCAGAGCCTCGGGATCCAAGGGTCCAACTGGGTGGGGGCTTGGCAGCATCCTCAACGATGCAGACAATGGCCCAGAACAGTCCTGGTTTGCGATTCTGGTACGCCATACCTTACGCAGTTTTAGATTCCCAGAATTGTCCCTGTCTGCGATATGTTGCACTATTCACTGCAAGCGCTTTTGATTCTTCTCAAAACGGCCTTGGTGGGCGAATTTCGTATTCCAAAAATTGGTCCGGTCTTCGATGTGTTGCACTGGGTTCTGCTCCAAGGTTGATGCTTCTCAGAATATCCATCATGACCCATGTGCATGCATTTCTAATAGCTGAACTCCAAGTCGTGTTAGTAGGCAATAAACATACTCAGCTATAAGTATTTAGCTCTAGTGTCTTCTGATACAGCCCGATTGGACTTCTCAACCTGCTATTGATATGGTCCGCTGCCCATGTGATCTTGAGGTGTCTCCTCGAGTCCGTAGCTCTCGGTTTTACAGGGTTCTTATAGATCTGCAGCCTCCAGAGCAGTTGGCCCACTTCATGTCTTCTAGAACAATGCCATTCTAATTTGTGCAGTATGTTCTGCCCATCATGAGACTCGATGTTGGATCCGTACCCAGTGACCATGCTGTCTCGTCTGGTCAACCAGAGCCCAGATGCTGCATTGCAATTATCCTGAGCAAGACCATTATTGACTAATGATTAAAACCATATATCAATTGATATTAGTATACTTCCTTGAAAAGGTTCACAGCCTAGCAGCCCACGCTCTGGCTGTGACAAAGAACTGAGCATGATCGGAGCTTGGACAGGGCAATTCTAGTGAGAAACAAGCACATAGCCATCATTCGAGTTCGTCATAGCATATGTGGAACACAAAAAATGGCATGCCTGACTCTTTACAGCCAGAGACAAAGAATAGCACTAGCTGCACAGCATCGAGAACAAACATATCTAGCAGTAGACTGAACCCAAAACTCGGAACAGACCATTTCTGCAGCTAAAAAGCAATGAGTATTACCAATGAAGGGATATACAATGGTCAAATACATACCCCAATTGTAAAACCAGAATATGGCCACATTTTTATGTCAAGTGGTTTGCTTGTTTGCGAATAGTCCCATATGTTCAATGGCTTATGAAAGTGAAGTGGTTGAATTCACAATACAGCTCACTTCCTTGTATGATGTAAAGCACGGGCCACAAGACAGGGTAGCCCCCTGATCTTTTTTTGGAGCCGCATCTACCTCTTCTGGAACCATCTTGGCAAGGTGCGGCGGCTTCAATTGTCACCTCACCACAAACGACCTCCCTTTTCTACCTTCTCTCCTGACACTCTTGTTGGTTTTGATCACATCGCGCAGACACCAGCTACCATTGGCAATTCTTTAAGGACAGAAAATTCACATTGCCTTGGGTTCCTGCTTTGAAATCAGCACTGTCGCGTCATAGTCGCATTGCGTGCCGGCCTTTGGACCTCCTTCCTTCTACCCCGCCGCGCATACCTACTTCAGCAACCGCTGCTTGCCTGAACCTCCCGACCCACGATTTCAACCATCGAAATCCTTCAAACTTCCACGATCCTTCAAGTCTCGCAATCTTTACAGTCCTTCCACAGACATCATCAACCAAACCAACAGCCACAATGGATCTGCAAGAGAAGATCAAGACCCTCAAGAGCGCCATCGAGAAGAAGGAGCCTCACCTACTCGAGACCCTCAAGGCGCTGGTCAAGGCCGATGCCCCTACTGAGGAGATCCTTCGGGTATGTCTTGGCTGAGTTGCTTCCCACTTCGGGTTCATGCTTTGCAGTCAAGGACAGTGATTGTAAAGCAAATCGAGGCACATAGCTAAACCAGTCTCAACCTACAGGCCACCCGTATCGGACAGCATGTTGGCAAACTCCGTCATAATAAGGAATACTCGGAGGACGTCCGCGCTGAGGCCAAAAAGCTTGTGGATAAATGGAAACAAGCGGTCACGCAGAACAAGTCAAAGCCTGCGATGGCGCCCACGCGCACCAGCACCCCCTCGCAGACAGCATCGCCCGCGCCAGTCTCCGCCCCTGGTAGCAACAAGCCATATGACGGCAACATCGAGAAGCGCAGCTTCAAAACCGACAAGATCCGCTACGAGGTGACCGACAGTGCCACGCGCAACAACTCGGTGGGCTTGATGTACAACGGCCTGGCCTTCCTGTGCAAGGACTCGATCGAGACTGTCACATCCAAGGCCACCGAGGTCGAGGCCGCCGCGTTCAAGCACTTTGGCGGCGAGACGACCGAGTACAAGAGCAAGATGCGATCTCTCTTCCAGAACCTCAAGGTGCGCAGCAATAGCGAGCTTCGCAGCCGGGTCATGTCCGGAGAGATCACCGCCGCCGAATTCATCAAGATGTCCTCAGATGAGCTCAAGAGCCAGGAGCACAAGGAGCGCGATAAGGCCTTCGAGAAGGAGAACATGAACGACGCACAGGTCCCCCAGCCCGAGAAGTCCGTCAGCACCGCTCTGACTTGCGGAAAGTGCCACATGAAGAAGGTCAGCTACACGCAGGCCCAGACCCGCAGTGCAGACGAGCCGATGACCACTTTCTGCGAGTGTCTCAACTGTGGCCACCACTGGAAGGTAAGATATTGGAGCACCCCCATTCATATCGCAACGGAATTCTGTGTTAACGCAGACAGTTCTCTTGACATGCCCGTCGAGAAAGGGCCTAGGCTCTCGGATTGGACGAGATCCTGGCACTCTGCGGTCGTCTCGCCATCTGTGCCATGGTTTCTGGCCGTTTTGTGGGCGTTTGGTGTTTGAAAAGGAGTTAGAGGCGTACTGGACGGGGCGGAGGTAGGAATTCCCAGCAGCCGGAGGTGGGGGCGTTTGAGTTTTGCTTTTCCCTCTCATTTGGAACCCCTTCTGATAGTTGGGTGGTGGGCGGTAGACAGATAATTCGACGGCGCGCAACAGAAAGTCACGCGGTAGTGGAGTCTGCTTGCCATGTCATGTCATAGATGAAGATATCCTGAGAGAGTTCTAGCACAAGCGTGAGGTTGATGGCACCGGAATACACCGCATGCAGTCTTGATATCGTCCAGTGATGGCGCGAAACCGATGTGCGGCTGATCAGCATGCACACGCAAGAGTGATGGACATGAGCCGGATATATCGCTGCACATGGACAAGCACTTAATCAATGCATCTTCGCTACAGAACTCGTCTATGGGATAACGGCAACCTATGTTCGCCTTGGATGATTGCCTTTGGCTTGGGGCATTCGCTTTTGGGTCTTCGGCTTTGGTTCTTCGTCTCGGGCACTCGTCCGTGGATAGTCGTTTTTGGGTCGTCGACTTTGCGTGACTGTCGATTGGCGATCTAGCGTCCTGATTTCCGAATCCGTAGTCCTAATATCTTGACGACAGAAGCCTTGATAGCTACTGAATAGATATGTGGTCACGCTAACAACAGAGTCTAGAAAGAGCTATGCGGATTCAAAACTACCTGGAAAACCGTACCTATCTGCGCCTTGCTCCATATGAGTTCTGTAAGTCCTGTGGCTGGGTATCATGTCAATGAAAGAGTAAGAAGCAAAAGCGAAAATAATCCTACGCCAACTTAGTCAATATCCATGGCATCTGAGTCGTACTCAGCAGCCAAGGTACTCCCAAGCCCAGCAGTACCAGCAGCAGCACCGCTTGAACTCGACTGACCCCCATCAAGCTCATCCACCACCATCTCGCTCTCTGCAAGTGGCGGTGGGAATTTGACAGGCGTTGCAAAGGTCATCGTTGTCCCTGCGCCCCTCCTTACAGGACTACTTCCCACCCCAACTACACCGAGCCCATTTAACTGCCTCTCCGCCGCCTGCCTCTCCCTCACGCGCTCCCTGGCCGCCACAATCGCCCGGCGCACGCCGTCCTGCTTGGCGGGCACGGACAGGCTCGGCGGGCCGTCGGGCTGGTACAGGACGACTTGGCGGTCGTCTGCCGGCGCGGGCGGAGGGATTGGGCGGGGAATACGGAGGCGATTTGCGCGGAGGTGGGCGGCGAGGTCGGGGAGGAGGACCAGACGGCTGTTGGCGGTGTCGGGCTCGGAGTCGGAGGAGGAGAGCTCGTCGTCGAGGTTGTAGATGTACACTTTGTGCTTTGTGTCGTCTAGTTGCATTGGTTCGTCTTCTGTTATGGTGGTGGTGGAGAGGGGGTTTGGGGCCGAAGAGATAGTGCTGGTGGTGGTGGTGTTCGTGGTTGGGAGTCGCGAATGTTCCACGGGTACGTAGAGTTTGGGCCCATTATGCTCTGCCGTGGTGTTAGCTTCGGGCAAGGAAATACTAGTATTGAGGAACACTCACCCAAATTCAACAAACTCATGCGCTTGTTCAGCCTTTCGTGGTTAGCATCGTGAGTTTCGGCCTTTCTCTTGCGACGGAGGCGTGGCAGCTGCTGGTCGGCGGCGGGGTCGGCGAATTGGCCCGGGATGGCGGTTGCTGCAGACATGGTTCTGGTGGGCACTTCCATCATCTCTCCAGCGCAAGCAAGCTCGGTTACAATCACTTCAGTTCAGCCCAACCTTCCCTCCTCCTTCTACTCTGTATTGCTTTTGAGTCCTCCCTTGACGCAGTTGGATCCCAGCAGGGGCGCCCTTGAATCCGATGTCGCTGTGAGGATAGGGTTTGAGTCACCGTATTGCGCTGTTCTTCTACCCTGGTATTCGAGAGGGTGTCCGTTCCGTGTGGCAGTTGATGACGCCGAAGGGTTGGTTGGCTCAAGCCGTCAAGCTGAAGAGTACCACGGCGAGACCAAGTCAACTACTATACGCTCGAGGTGACGGTACAAGGAGTGAGGGGACCGATGCAGTTGCGAATGCGGAATAGGCGTTGGGGCTTTGCTGCAGCAAGTGGCTACCAACGGGTCTTTATAAGGTCTTTGATGCTCGATTCTAGAAGGCTCGAGACCAAGCTTGGGACCCTGAAGCAAAGCAACGGTACCAAAACGGCGACCCCCGGCCGAATCAGTCTGACTCCCGCAGCTGCTCCGACCCCGCCATCGATTGCTCCTGCCACTTCCACTGCGTCTTCAATCTGCCCCACCACGACACCAAAAAAGCGGCTCTTGCAGCATCGCAACCCACGCCTCCGGCTCTACTCTCACCAAGCAGCACAGCACTCAACCTCAGCAGCCGAAACTTCTCTGCCCATCATGGTGTACGACGGGCCGTGGACGGCCCTCAAGGTCCGGCAAACGTTCCTCTCGTACTTCGAGAAGCATGGCCACACGATTGTGCCCTCCGGCTCTGTTGTCCCAACGAACGATCCAACCCTATTGTTCACTAATGCAGGCATGCAAGTATTGTGAGATTTCTCTCAAATCAAGCTGGATGCTAACACCAAACAGGAACCAGTTCAAGCCCATTTTCCTGGGTACCGTCAACAAGTCCGACCCAATGGCGAGCCTTAAGCGCGCCGTCGACACCCAAAAATGTATTCGGGCCGGCGGCAAGCACAACGATCTGGACGACGTAGGCAAAGATTCATACCACCACACCTTTTTCGAGATGCTGGGCAACTGGTCCTTCGGCGACTACTTCAAGAAAGAAGCTATCTTCTACTCCTGGGACCTCCTCACCAACGTCTACGGCCTCGACCCCTCCCGACTCTACGTCACCTACTTCGAAGGCAATGCCGCCATGGGCCTCGAGCCTGATCTGGAGGCCAAGCAGCTGTGGCAATCTGTTGGTGTGGCCGACGACCACATCCTGCCCGGAAACATGAAGGACAACTTTTGGGAGATGGGCGACCAAGGCCCCTGCGGTCCTTGCTCCGAGGTGCACTACGACAAGATTGGAGGCCGCAATGCTGCCCACTTGGTCAACGAGGATGACCCGATGGTGGTCGAGATTTGGAACAACGTGTTCATGCAATACGATCGGCAGGCGGACAAGTCCCTGAAGTCGCTCCCCGCAAAGCACATTGACACTGGCATGGGATACGAGCGTCTCGTGTCTGCCCTGCAGGACCAAATCTCCAACTATGCCACTGATGTCTTTACACCGCTCTTCGCAAGGATACAAGAAGTCACAGGCGCAAGGCCGTACACCGACAAGTACGGCAAGGACGACGCGGATGGCATAGATACCGCCTACCGTGTGGTGGCAGATCACATCAGGTTACTCACCTTTTCCATGGCCGACGGTGCGGTGCCCAACAACGAGGGACGAGGATACGTGCTCCGCAGAGTGCTCCGGAGAGGATCGCGGTATGCGCGCAAGTACTTCAACGCCGAGATTGGGTCATTCTTCTCCAAAATCCTGCCTGCGCTGGTCGAGCAACAGGGCGAGCAATTCCCCGAAATTGTCAAGAAGCAAAGGGATATCGCCGAGATTCTCGATGAGGAAGAGGAGGCATTCGCAAAGACGCTCGACCGTGGCGAGAAGCAGTTTGAGAAGTTCGTGACGGATTTGGACAAGAAGGGCGAGAAGAAGCTCTCAGGTTTGCAGGTCTGGAGACTGTACGACACATACGGTTTCCCGGAGGACTTGACAAAGCTCATGTCCGAAGAGCGTGGTTTGGAGCCGACAGACGAGGCAGACATTGCCAAGGCCAGGGAAGAGGCAAGAGAGGCCAGCAAGAAGGTCAAGGACAAGGCACAGGCATTCCCAAAGCTGAATGTGCACCAAATTGCCGAGTTGGAAACCGAGCACAAGATACCCAGACCGGACTCGGAAGCCAAGTACAGCCAAAGCGACATCACCGCGAACGTGCAAGTGATTTTCAACGGCGAGAAGTTCGTCACTTCATCAAAGGATATACCCGCGCAAACCCCTCTTGGTCTTCTGCTGGACAAGACCAATTTCTACGCCGAGTCTGGCGGTCAGGTCGCTGATACAGGTCGTATCTTCTTGGGCGACGACGTTGCCGAGTTCAAGGTACAAGACGTGCAAGAATACGGCGGCTACGTCGTGCACATCGGCTACTTTGAGCACGGCTCCCTTTCTGCCGGTGACAAGGTGACTTGCGAATACGACGAGATCCGTCGCCAGCCTATCCGCAACAACCACACGGGCACGCACATTCTCAATCACTCCTTGCGCGAGGTTCTCGGCGACGAGGTGAACCAAAAGGGATCACTGGTTGACGAAGACAAGCTGCGCTTCGACTTTTCGCACAAGACGGGCGTGACCAACGAGGAGCTCAAGAAGATCGAAGATCTATCGAACGCATACATCAAGCAAAACTCTCAGATCTACTACAAGGACGTCGACCTCGAGTCGGCCAAGCAGATCGAGGGTGTGCGCGCTGTGTTTGGTGAGACATACCCCGACCCGGTGCGCGTGGTGTCCGTGGGCATCGACGTCGACATGCTCCTTGAGAACCCCAAGAACCCCGAATGGCGCAAGGTGTCCGTCGAGTTCTGCGGCGGCACGCACGTCTTCCAGACGGGCATCATCAAGGATCTCGTGGTCGTGGAGGAGAGTGGCATCGCCAAGGGCATCCGGCGTGTGGTGGCCTTCACGGGCGACGCTGCGCACGAGGTGCAGCGGCTCGCCAAGGCGTTCGCCGGCAAACTCGCCGAGCTCGAGAAGCTGCCTTTTGGTCCGGAGAAGGAGGAGCTGACGAAGCGCCTGGGCGTGGAGCTAGGCGAGCTGCGCATCTCGGTGATTGAGAAGGAGGCGCTCAAGACTACGTACGGCAAGATCTCCAAGAGCGTTATCGACGAGCAGAAGAAGCGCCAGAAGGCCGAGAGCAAGACCGCGCTGGATACGGTGACGGGATACTTTGGCAAGGAGGAGAATAAGCAGAGTACGTGGTTTGTAGGCCAGCTGCCGATCTCAGCCAACATGAAGGCTGTGAGCGATGTGATGGCGCATTTCAAGAGCAAGGACAAGAGCAAGAGCGTGTATGTGTTTGGCGGGAGCAAGGAGGCCGGGGTTGTGCATGGTGTCTATGTGGGCACGGTGAGTTTTCCCGCGTCTCTCGGCATCTTGCTTTTACTGACATGTCGAATGGTAGGACCTCGCGTCTAAGGGCATCAGCGCCGAGAAGTGGTCTTCAACCGTCGCCGAGGTTATCGGCGGCAAGGCAGGTGGCAAGGACCCCACACGGCAGGGTGCGGGTACAAAGCCCGAGAAGATCGAGGAGGCTGTTAAAACGGCCGAGAAGTGGCTATTGGAGGAGATGGAGAAGTTGAAGGTTTGAAGAGACTTTTCTTGGAAGACACAAATCATGAAACAGTAGATGAAGAAAACAAAGGGGGTCTGTCTCACGGGACCGCCTTCCTGGAGCGGAGGAAAATTTAGGGCTTCCAATGGTTTCTTATTCGGCATGGCTTTGGTGTCTCTACTTGCCAACTATGTATTCTGAAGAGGCCTGTGTTGTTGAGCACGGCCGTGTATCAATACAATTTCCAACCACAACGGTGTCTCGCCGCATGCCAGCATCGACAATGGGCCTGTGACAAGGCTTATACTATCATCTGTTGCAGAACACAAGGAGCCGAGAGCCGTAACTCCGTACGGGGATAGAGTATGCAAGTTATGAGACAGATGTAGCGACTGCGCCCCATTCGTTAACATTGGTGACATTCCAGGCGAGGGTTCAATGATCCACACTGTCATTCCGGAGATTTTGTCGCGATTGTGGAGATCACAGGGTCGAGTGATCAATCAAAGGTCGCGACTCACGAAATGGGACAGGGCACGTCTTCTCGTCAAATTGTCCCCCAGTCTTTCTTGATGAAGGGCGCGCGCATTATAGGTCTAGTACGGAGTACACGGATAATAATAAGGGACCGGATAACCCAAAAGTTGGAGTAGTTTGAGCAACCGCCCGCTCGCAACAGCTGCCGGAGCGGTGGCCCGGCTCATGTCGCAGCAGAGTTTCAAGTCGATCTCGCGACGGGACATGGGCTGCTTTGCTGTGTGTGGCTGGGTGCAGTGGGTGAGACTGACGCCAGCCCATTCACCACCACACACACACACTCTCTCTCTCTCTCTCTCTCTCTCTATCCCTTGCCACCAGCAGGGCATTATGATTTATCTTATTGGCACTTGTATGAATTATGGGATGAAGTTCTGCCGCATTGGTCGGGAGTTATTGTTTCAATATCAATAAAGTCGACGGCTTGGCAGGTTATCCGCGCCTTCCCATTCATTCCCTTTCCTCCCAGTTTGTTGGTCATAATTGCCTCGTGTTTTCTCTTGGATCGACAGTCACTTGGCTAGCAAGGTTGGTAAGGCTGTGTGGATTTTAATCTCCGGTGTGACGACAACAACAAAGCAGCACTCTCTTTCTTTGTTCTTTGTGACTCTGACTCGCTCAGTGTTGTCTCAACTCCCAAGATTCTTGGTCCCTTTTAACCGACTACAAACACCACTGGTTTGTCGGCAGGCGGAAGGGAAAAGGGAAAAGGGAAACGATCGATTCGACTTGGATCAGGAGGACCACCTTGCCATGGCTTTCTCGACTGCGTTGCTGCCGCGGCAGGACGACTTCGACGGTTCCAACACATTTGTGCCTGAGGGCTGGGTGGAGGAGAATGGGGAGCTCATTCCCTTCTGGTACTCGAGGGTGAGCGACACATTGCTTTCCCGTTTGGGCAATTCGGTGGGTATCTATCTCTTTGATTTGCTAACGAGAAAACATCCATCTAGACTGGCATCATCATCAAATGGACCGTCTTTCTTACCATGCTCGTCGCCCTCACTCTCTACGTCACCGTCGGCTACTGGCACGCCAAGCGAAGGATAAGAAAGGGTCTCCCACCACTCGCCTACCACAGGGTACGTTGGTCTTCTCTCCTAGCCACGCTGCGCACCAATAGTCTCTCTCTCTCCCTCTCTACTAAGCACTAACCTCCTCCTCCCCCTCCGCACAGTGGCTTCTCCCCCGCAGCGAACTCGCCCGCGCCGACCCGCGCTACGCCTACCCACGCCCGGGGCCCGCGCAGTACACCACCTACCGCCCCGAGTACCACAACATGGCCAACATGCAGCCCGGCATGGCCCCGCCGCCGCCCATGTACGACCCCATGGGCCGCCCGCCCATGTACGAGGAGCCGCCGCCAGCCGGCGCCACCAAGGTCGCCGCGAACCAGGCTGGCGGAGGCGCTCCGCCGCCGATGTATAGCCGCCCCGCCGGAGAGGAGGAGTACGGCGCGCCGAGCGGGCCGCCGCCGCCGAGTCATGTCGCGCCGCAGACGACGGGGCAGAGCACGAATCCGTATCGGGCTTAGGGCTGAGGTTTGGGACGGTAATGGCGTTTTGGGCGCGGGAGAGGAAAGGGAAGGTTAGGACTGGGTGTGATGTGGGATATGGGAAATCGGGATAGAGCAGCAGGGCCCTTGAGGGGCTTACTTACGTCTTGTTTCGACCACCCGCGCGGAAATGCTGAAATGCATAATGGTGACGGGGATTGGCTTTACCTTCTGAGCAGGTGTTAATCATCACAGCAGACATGGTTTGCCGCCAGGATGAGCCGTCCGCATGCGTCTAGATCACGAAATATCCACACGTCTTTTCCTGGGGGAACCATCAAGCACACCGCCATCCAGAGCCTCGCGACTTCATTGCATTGGGAACTGTACTCACGGTCGTCTTTAGCAGCCGGTCAGTGAGGGCATGGATCCAGATGAGATGAGTTTCCTTCGGAGTGAGGTTTTGTTCAGAGGATAGTGTATGCCACTTAACTCGGCATACGACCAGCTGGTCCACGAGCTTCGGTCGAGAAAGGGCGTTCACAGCTCCCATGGAGCCTCGTTCTCGGGCACAGTCTTGATGCCGCGGCCTGAATAGGCCCTTGAGCGCTCCCATAGCGTGTCTGGCTGGGGGGACTTCCACGGTTGTCAACAATTGAGCACATTGCCAGAATTGAGCAGTATGCGACAATCCTCCGTTGCGAGTTCCTCTCCTAGCAAGCTCTCGATTAGTTGGCTTGGCTATCTGGGCGTCATGCTTATTACGGAATGTCCGGTACGGCAACGATCGCTGTCAGTGACTCAGTGGGCTTTTTGGGGGTAGGGAGATGTTTAAATTGGACGCAAGAGCCCAATGGCCCCAATTTCCTGACTTCTGCCACGGAATGGGAAAACAGCGTACTCTCGGCTTCAATGTACAAAATGTGTGGCATTGACATGGTTAATGCTGTAGGCCTGCAATGCTGCCATCGCATGTTCTTGTCCACAGTCTCCTCTCAGAACGTGGTGTTGTCTATGGGGAGTGGAACATGGCTGACTGGCGGACAGGTACTGTCACGACATGAGTGACCAGGTAAGAAGACACTTTCCCTTTAATTGACTTCAACTTCGCGGTATGGCCCGAGGAAGGCTGGCGGCTGAATAACGATAAAGCAGTTGCCCAGCGTGTAAGTGCCTAATCGGGAAATGCGCTCTTAGACCAAGAGACGCTCGGTACGTAAGCGCCAAAGGAGATCAGGTGATTATCAGGTGATTATGCGCCTCGACTAGACTTACTATGCACGCCTACGTTGAGTATGATCGAGTCGTTTGGGCAGTACATAGTAAAGTGCTCAAGTGTCCTAGAGTGCAAAGGGTTTAGAGGCATCGCAGAAGTTGTATCACAGTTCTATTTCGAGGTTTTCACCCACTCTATAGATCTGTAGTCGTAGGGCTGACCTAGTAACCCTAGATGGCAATGATGCGGCCAAGGGCTTCCAGGCCTCTGCGGCAAGAGGATCGTACCAATGCACAAACCCAAGAAACCTTACGATTCGATTCATAGCTTGGGACGGGGTTTTCCACGTAATAGCCACACGGACTGCATGTGCTGGAAGCTCAAGCCAAGTTCACGAGCCGCGCAAGCTGTTGCTGATCAAAGATCTGCGATTCAATGTGAAGCCACTCACTCAGCAAGCCTTTTCTTGGAGCGAAGTGCTTGTCATGGAGCGAAGTGCTTGTCATGGTAATTGCTGATGGGGATGGTGATCATTGATCTAAATTTGCGTACGGAGTCTCGGGGCCTGAACACGGCTTCAGCGCTACTACGGAGTACCGGTGTGGTAAGTGCAGAGTATAATACAGGTAGTCATTTGAGCGATGATCTCTTTTGTGGGGAAGCGAAATGCGTGCCTATGGGCTTCCCGCCATGCGTTCGCCTCACAGCACCTGGAGCCAAGGCACTACTCAGTGGCCACGCCGCTATGGTGGCTCCGCAACTTGGCATCAGCCAGAGAAAAAGTACACTACAATCAAGTACCGGCCGATGATATTCAATGCCCTGACGCACCTTTTTCTCTTGACCTCTTGGGCTCCAAGAACAAGCGCGAAGTTGAACCACATGACCCAGCGGTGACAAAGCCTGCGAGCCACAGATTGGAAGTATCACAGCTCCCAAGAGATGACGAGTGCCAAAAGAGCACACGCGCGGCTTGTTTCAAGGTTTCCAGATATTTATTGGACAAGGTTACATTTTGAGTGTTCATTCGTGTAATTTCTTGCGTCAAAAAGTCCCGAAAAGCGACCCAGACTGCGCTGTCAGGCGGAGCCATGGGCTGTGAATGGACGAGCCTAATGGCGGTGTTTCTTGTCGCCCAGCGATGTCAAGCTCAGCTTTGACCGTCGGCCGTGTCTCTTGGTGGACAAGCTTCTGCTGATCTGTGGCTTGAGCAAAGCGGAGCCACGTGTGCTTCGAAAGCTCTCGACGGTAGTGCGCCGCGAGCCGGGCGTGCGGAGGACCAAGACCCAAGCGTGAGTCGACAGATCTGCGCGCGGTGAAAGCCCGTGGAGAAAAAGAACTTGCTATATTGTTTGTTAGTCCTGGCTACCCAGAGGCGCGTCGAAGGGTCAGATATATAAGGTCGGAGGTATTCCGACTCCTCCATGCCTCAGATGGCCATAACACCATCAGTCACCAAGATCACCAAGAACACACATCTCCAGCCCTACACAACACAGCTGCTTCTTAGCAAAAAGAAACACACTTCCCCACACACAATGCCTTCTATCAACACCCTCCTCTACACCCTCATCAGCCTCGCCCCCCTGGCGGCGAGGGCAGACCTGCAACTCGACAACGATGACATCTCCGCGGCGTGCCAGTCCATCTGCCGCCCCGTCCGCGAGCTCAGCCAGATCTGCGACGTCGAGGGCGACCAAGTGGGCGGACAGCCCACCGAGGACAACCTCACGCTCCAATGCCTGTGTCTCAACCCCAGTTTCGACGTTGGCCAGATCACCCCGCTGTGCCAGAGCTGCATCCAGCAGAACCCAACCGTCGATGACGATGGCCAGACCGACAACGACGACTTGCAAGGTATGTGTTACCACCACCCACCACCTACCTCTTAACCCTACCCTTCTTTCTTCCGCCCGGAAGATCCCCCCCCCCCCCCTTTCCCTTCAGGGACCCACCCACTCTCTAACAAATCATCCGACCACAGACATCAACGAGATCGTGGCTCGCTGCGGCTTCACCCAGGCCACCTACTCCCAGGACCAGGCGGCGCTCGCCAACCCCATCGTCGTGAACGCAGTGCGGCCCACCGCCGCCAACCAGCTCACGACGACGGTCGTGGCCGGCGGCGGCGCGGCCCAGCCCACGGGCACGGGCACGGGGACGGCCTCGGGCGCCACCACGCCGACGGGCACGGGCGCGACCGGTGCTGCGGCGACCCCGACCGGGACCGGCGTCACGGTGTCCGGGGCGTCGAGCGTCGGCGCGTCCACTGGCGCGTGGACGCTGGCGGTGGCTGCTGGTGCCGCGGCATTTGGCGCGTTGTTGATGTAGACGGAATTGGGCTTGTCGGTGGTGGATTTTTAAGTGGTCAGGGAGGATTGGGGAAATGCTTGGGGGGTTCAAGGTTGCACATACCCCGGAGAAACATGGAATTAAGCTCTGAAACGGAGAAACGGAGTACATATGTGCATCTGGTCTTTTCGAGGTTAGCAATATGGATTAATCTGGTGAATAACTTGCGCGTTAGTCAAAATGTCCGTCGCACATAATCATACCATTTTACGACTTTACAGAACAGACTTGCTTCAAAATCAAGTGTTCCTGCGTTCATCAACATGCTTAGAGAATTCGGAGTCGATTTGATTATGCGTACATACTGTACCTCCGCAGCACGGCTCCGGCCCCACTTCGGACTTCGTTCCGCTGAGCGCGGTCGGGTCCGGGCTTCGGTTTCCATCGGCCCCACAGCGGGATTTAACGTGCCCTACTAATGTCTCACTACTCCAGGCACTTGGGACTGCCAACCACAACTGGAAATCGGGATTCTGGTATGTGATTGACAGTGCTCAGGAGAGCTCGGAGTGTCTGTGACCCTAAACCTCAACCAGTCTCTGAAGAAGCCCCATCTAGAAGCGTGAGTGGCTCGCCTCAGCTCGAGTGGTATGGGCCCGCACCGCTGATTCGGCCTCATGAATCCAGAAGACCTGGATCCAGCAGCTCGATATAACAAAGGATCTCGGCTCGCAATACTGCTGTCATAGTTTTTGGAGCCAAGGTATTCTTCAAGGCAAAAACCACATTGCATCGTAATTCGAATGGACGAAAATTTGTAAGTGAATACAATAGGGGCGATTGCGTGATCGAGCCTGACAGAAAAATTCTCCACGGCGCCGCATGAGATTGGGTAATGGTAAGTAGGGGCGACCGTTACTTCGGAACTGCCTAGCCTTGATATAAGACAGTAACTACGGCGGCATTCATGGAGTATTCCAGATGGATTCCCCAGACTCTCAGCTCCTCCAAAACCGAAGAACCGCGAGTTACGGCACCACCATGGGCGCAGACAACTTCACCCCGGCCACCACCGGCTCGGCGCCTCAAGACAACCACGACAGCGAGCATGGCTCCAGCCCTCCAACCAGCAAATTCCTCTCGGCCTTTCGCTCGGTGCCCTTCCAAATCGCTGTTGCATGCGGTGTGTCCTTCACGGCACCTGGCATGTGGGATGCCCTCAACAACTTGGGTGCCGGAGGCGCAGCAGAGCCCTATGCTGGTGAGTTAAAACAACGTCTTCGCCAGACACGTTTTATAGCCGGACATTACTAAATCAATGACCGATTACAGTCTCTGCCGCCAATGCGCTGGTGTACGGCCTGTTCTTTCTCGTGTGCATCGCTTCAGGCGGCATCAACAACCGCATCGGCCTGCGATACGGCCTCGCGCTGGGCGCACCGGGATACGTTCTCTACGGCGCTGGGCTCTACGTGAACAGCACCCGGGCCGTCACCTGGTTCATGCTTTTCGGGAGTGCCCTTTGTGGAATTTCGGCCGGCTTCTTCTGGGCTGCGGAGGCCGCGATCATCATCGGCTATCCCAGCCCCAACGAGAGAGCCTTCTATCTGGCAATATGGCAGACGGCAAAGGCGGCGGGGCCCATCATCGGTGGAGCGATCAACCTCAGCTTGAATGCGGATAAGTCGAGCTCTGGTTCGATTAGCCCAAATACATATATCGTGTTCATCGTCATCATGTAAGTCCAAAGAACTTTTGGTGCACTGCCTCCAAGGCCCTGGTTCCCTGAGGCTGGCCGGCCGCGGAAAGACCAGCTGTAGGACAAGAGCAGTCGTTGATTACCTCGATTCTGACATTTTTCAGGTGCCTTGGCCTCCCCATCGCCCTCTGCCTGAGTCCTGCGGAGAAAGTCTGGCGCAAAGACGGTACCAAAATCGTGGTCCACACCGAACCCACCATGGCTGCCGAGTTCAAGGCCGTTTTCCAGCTCATCAAGTCACGGCGGATCCTCCTGCTGCTCCCCGCCTTCTTCATCAGCTACTTCTTCAACGGCTTCCTCAGCACCTGGCTCACAAACTACTTCACCGTCCGCGCCCGCGCCTTCTCCTCCTTCTTCACCAACTTCGCCGGCATCATCAGCTCCTACATCATCGCCGCGCTGCTCGACAGGCAGTCGATCCCCCTCAAGACACGCGCACAGGTCGCCTTCCTGGCCATCGTCCTGGTCCTGACGGGCACTTGGATCTGGGCCATCATCCTGCAGAAGCAGTACTACGACGCGGCCACGCCGCCCGTGTGGGACTGGTTCACGCCGGGCTTCCGGCCCGCGTACGCGCTCATCTTCTTCTGGCAGTTCGCGGGCCAGGCCTTCCAGCAGTTTCTCTACTGGCTTGTGGGCCAGTACACGACTGATTTGTCGTCGGTGTCCCGGCACACGGGTATTCTGCGCGGGTTCGAGGCGCTGGGCCAGACGGTGGCGTGGGCGATGCAGACGAATAAGAATGGGAGTCACTTTATTAGCATCGGTGTCAACTTTGGCATCTTGCTTTTGAGTGTCTTCCCTACGTGGATCGTGCTGTCAGAGCTGGGACAAGGTCACGACACTGCTCCGGCAGAGTCAAGCCTCGGAGACGACAGGGCATCTACCGACGAGAGCACAAAAGCTTCCGTGAAGTAATTCAATGGTGAGACTAGGCGTGTCAGACTTTAGACGCTAGAACGATGATAGAACGACTCTAGACCTGAGCAGATATTGCTGTATTACCACGACCACAGGTACACCACCGCAACGATCGTGGCCCTTCGAAACTTTACATGCCCCGATGCTGCATTCATGGAATATACAGCGGAACTTGTCACAGATCCATGTCACAGTCTCGCTCAGCTGATCGGAGGGAGGTCAAGGAACGGCGAGAAACAAGTCCGGAACCAGCCTCGGGTGTTCACAGGAAGCACAATATTCCGGGATGCATTAGGTCGTCGTCTTTGGCATGCCGCAACAACGCGTGCAGCTTCTAACCACACCGTTCATGGGTACTACGGAGGTACTGGGTCAGTTGTGGTATAGTGCGGAAGGTTGTGCAACAGTGTCACCGGGTGTACCGGCCTAGGCCACTTGCACAAGATCAGCTGGTGCATATCGCTGGCCACGTTGCCTGGTTGCTTTACATGCCGATATGTGTGACTGATGCGAACGCAAGTAAGCGCATATCTCCTCTCCAATCACCACGTGCAGAATGACACCACTTCGGTATGCAATTGCTATTTGGGAGCAGCATGTCAGCCCGTCTTACCACCGCAACGCACTGTCGATCTTCACTCTCATCAATCGGGTAATGACTTCGGCACACCAGATTCAGTGAGCAGCCGAGACACATGAGTCTCTCCGTGGTACCCATGAGCATGTGCTCGAGATATCCGGATGGCCACTGTACATCTCAATGCCGGGATCAAACCAATCGGCCATGTCTTCCAAGCCTCCCTCTCACGACCGGCCCAGCATCGCCATACTGGGTGCCGGCATAGTCGGGCTTGCTCTTGCCATAGGCCTCATCAAACGAAACGTCCTCTGCACCATATACGAGGCAGTCGACGGGTTCTCGGTCCTAGGCGCCGGGATAGGTCTCGGGCCCAACGCACTCGCCGCCATGGACCTGATAGACCCCGCGTTCCGAGCCAAGTACGACGCCGTGAGCACTGCCAACGAGCGGGCCGAGTTCAAGCACTCCATCTTCGACGCCTTGTGCGTGGAAGACGGGCTGGGCGAAAGGAGGGGCTGGCGGCGAGGGTTGGTGGGCGCGCCCTATTTCGTGCGATCGAGTGCCCACAGGAAGGATCTGCTGGAGATTATGGTGGGATTCATACCCTCCGGGACTGTGAAGTTTTCCAAGAGGGCTGTGGACGTCAGGCAGGTGGAGGGCACAGTCGTGGTCGAATTTGCCGATGGCGAGGATATCTGCGTGGATGCTGTCGTGGGAGCAGACGGCATCAGAGGTATTTCTCGAAAGGCAGTCCTCGGAGAGATTGCCCCGGAGCTTGTGCGACCACAATATACGGGAACGTATACTCTACGAGGGATCATTCCCATGGAAGACGTCAAGGAGATACTCGGCGAACATGGGGGCGATGCGAAGTGGTTCATGGGCCATGGCAGGGGACTGGTACTTTATCCCATCAGCAAGGGCACGCATGAGAACTGCAGCTTCTTTGTGAGAGATGGGAAGACCTCGTGGGATCACGAAAGTGACAGCAACGTCCCCTACTCGAAGGAGGAGATGCTGACTGACCTCACGGACTATGACCCCAGACTTCAACAGCTACTTCACTGGGTCCAGCCCCTGAAGTGGCCCCTCTTCCACCACCCCAAGACGCCAATCTACTTCAACGGCCGAGTTTGTCTGATAGGGGACGTCGCGCATGCCATGACCCCGTACCAGGCTGCTGGAGCAGGCCAGGGACTTGAGGATGCCGTGGTGCTTGCTCATCTGCTGTCACTGGTCAGAACAGCCGATGATTTCGGTCCGGCTTTCCAGATTTACGATTGCATACGGCGTCCGAGAGCAGATAGAGCAGTTGCCACGAGTGAAGAGGCTGGGCTGATGTACATGTTTTCAAAGGCGGAAACCGGAGACGACGTGGGCAAGATTGTGGAAAACGCCAACCAACGACTGCATTGGCTGTGGCAGCACAACTTGTCACGGGATGTGAGGAGCGCTGAAGAGCGATTTTGGCGCAGTGTCGAGCTCACTGGCGAGGGGCAAGCTGCAGCTTGAGCAAAACTTGGTAGACTGCGGATGGCTTCTGGAGCATTTTCATGCCTCAGTGACCGCACACGGTCACGGCCCATGACGGCGTCCAAAGGAGGCGTGACAGAATGTAACCTTTTGCCGGGGAGAAATCTACATGGCAGACTTCTGATAGTCTTGGTAAATATCCATCATCTTTGCATCCTCTGAGCAGAATCTTCGTCAAGTCAAGAAGCACAGCATGATAGCGTCTACCTAGCCACTGTGATCTTTCGTTGATCGCACAGCTCGACCGACAACAGGCAACGAAATTGTTCAGAAGCACGCAATAATGATTTCAAGATGCGCATAGGTAAGCCGCTAGCCATTATGGCAGTGATGCCCGTGGTTGCATGAGACCTGCAGTACAGTATATGCTGTGGGCACCAGGCATCGGCTTGAGTAAGTGATATCCCAACGCATCCAAAATCAGCCATGGTGGAGAAAGACAAAGCAAATAGCAGTAAGGAGCGCATCGGAGTAAATTCCGTGTATTCTACCTGCTGTTGTGATACGATCTACATAATGTATGTAGACGAGCACTCATGTCCGCTATTGCTAAGAGGAGACATATTGAGAGCGATGTCTATAGCCGCAGCATGCGTCTCTAGGTACATCACTGCTGACCTGCTGACCACCATACCCACCTGTGAGCTGACAATTTAGTAGATAGCGTCCAGAAGATGCTCTCGTGTCTCGTTGCATAGTCTCGGTACGTGAAGATCTGATGTGAGCACCCGGGCACAATCACTGCTAGAGTTGAAAGTCAATAAATCCACGCACACCTCAACGCACGAGCAGGGTGGACTTCACACCTCGATTTTTGCCTGGTTCAGACGTAGAACTTTCCTCATGACAGACTCGAACAAGTCACCTGCTATCGTTTCTCTGAGAATGGACATTGATCACGAGAAAGATGGGACTGGCCGGCGCTTGAACAACAGGAGTCCATCTCATGACAGCAGCGAACACTCTCATGTTGTGGACAAGGGCCTCGAACGGATTGTTCGCTGGAAGCGGGACCTGTTTCTTCTCCCACTAATAGGTGTCATGCACATGATTCTGTTCCTCGACCGCACGAACATCGCCAACGCACGAATAGAGGGCCTGGAGAAGAGCTTGAACATGCCCAGCAATGGCTACAACAACTGCCTGTGGATCTTCTACATCCCCTTCATCCTTGCCGAGATACCCAGCAACCTGGTGCTGGCGTTGCGCAAAATCAAGCCGCGGTGGTTTCTGGGCGGACAGGTGTTCCTTTTAGGTGTGCTGTGAGGAGCCTGCATGCACAAGCTGAGATGTGGCTAACATCTCCAGGAGTTCTCACGATGTGCGAGGGGCTGACACGGTCGTATGGCGGCCTGCTTGCTCTCCGCTTTCTCCTAGGCGTCTTCGAAGCCTCGCTCCCCTCTGGCGCCTCATACATGCTGTCGTCGTACTACACCAAGCAAGAAATCTCGCCGAGGTTCGCGTGGTTCTTCAGCTGCGCGCTTGGCGGGTCGATGTTCTCCGGCTTGTTGGCATACGCGATCGAGCAGCTCGACGGCCGCGGCGGTCTCGAGGGCTGGAGATGGATTTTCGTCGTCGAGGGCCTCATGGCGGTGTTCGTGTCCGGCCTGATACTCGTACTTCTTCCTGATCTGCCGCAGCACGCTCCGCGGTGGTTCCTCAAAGAGCATGAACGGCAGTACCTCCTGGAGATACTGGAAGCGTCCAAAGGGGGCAGGGGACAGGACGCGTCCGTGGCGGACAAAGTGCCCATGTGGAGAATCTTGACGGATTGGCGCATACACCTGTTCACGCTATGTTTCTTCTGCTGCGACATCACGGCATCCTCGCTGGCAGGATTCAGCCCCACCATCCTCACCCAGCTGGGCTGGAAAGCTTCGCGGGCGCAGCTGATGACGATGCCGATATGGGCGGCGGGAATCGTCTCGTCCGTGAGCATCACCACGCTCGCGAGCAGGCTGAATCTTCGGTTCCCGTTCGTCCTGGGCTGTGTATGTCTCCAGTTGGTGGGCTGGATCATCATGCGCGTGTACGTGCCTCAGGCGAGCGTGCGATACGCGGCATTGTTCTTGATGAGCATGGGGACGTTCCCACAAATGTCGCTCTTGATGGGCTGGTTGAGTGCTAATCTTCGAGGTCGAAAGGTCTGTGCATTTCGCAAACATTCCGCGTTTGTTCCATCTCTAGAGCTCACTAACTCATCACTGTACTGTACTGCATAGTATCTAGCTGTTGGTCTAGCATGGATGATCTGCTTCGGCAACTGTGCCAACATCATCAGCAGCAACGTCTTTATCACGAAGCAAGCACCTAGATACCCGATCGGCTTCACGACAGGTCTTGTCTTCACGATCTTGGGCTTCTGTCTGGCCTGTGTCGGGACTATCACCTTGACTCTGCTCAACAGAGCAAGGAAGAACAAATTGAGCCGGATGAGCGCGGATGAACAAATAGCTGAGGGCCAGTTAAGCTTCAGATTCCACATCTGAATTCGGGACAGCTGAGTTAGTACGTGGACTTTCTGCGAGCATAGATACCTACGGGCGTTTGAGGCTTGGGAAGAGACTGCCTGCTCTGTCACAGGTATGTTTCGAGTCCAGATGGCTGCACACTGCAGTCTAGCGATGGCTGTGGATTAAGCATTCGTGCCATCGACCGGAGGCTCCGGTGTCGAGGTCCAATCAAGCTGAGGCCTGCCGATATGGTCCGCTTGATACTATATACTGCGTAGATGTAGGTAGGTGCGGAGCCTATTGGGCTGAACACGCACCTGGTCAGGTCACAAAATTAATATACAAGCGACTGTGCGCAAACACCGTGCGTTTCTTGTATCTCTGCCATGCATATGCCAACGTCTGGAAGATACAGTACCGCGGGGACGAACATATGGGTGTAAATAACCGGGAACAGACCGAGCGAAGCCCTGTCATCTGTCATCTGATGTGGTGCGTCGGCAAGATCTCGTTTAGACTAGGAAGACAGGCGTCAAAAACATGCGGTCATGTTTGCGACGTAGATCTTGCTTAAAGTTCAGAAAACAGCAAGTGATGGGGACACTGCCGCCAATTTGCCTGCCATCACGCATGATTTTCACAAGTTGTGATATTTCAGATGACTCGCAGATCAATATAAGCTTTATATAATACATCTCGGCCTATCCTCCGCAGGCTCCAGCTTCTCATACCCGCTGCGCTCGTGGTAGTTCAGGATGGATACTAAGATAGATAACAGACACCAGAAGGGTCTCCCGTACTACATACTAGTAAGCAACGTAAACCTAGATAATGCTCTATGCACGGAGTAAAGCGGGCACAGAATGCAGCCAAAATGTAAGAACGGGCCGCTTTGGCCGTTAACATGACATGATATATTCGGGAGCTATATAATCCGCTATGGCATACCGTACTGTGGTATTCTCACGGCTCATGGTTGCCATGCTTCTGGGCACCGATGATAACAGGCTCAGGCCGTTTCTGTCGTCTGCTTGGCTGAGCACGAGTGATTGGCTGTGCAAAACTTATCATAAATTCAAAGGGTCGGTTGCAGAAACTGATGCTATCGTCTGCTTGGAGCTCCCCATCCCTTCTCCCACAAAGCCACTTTGTCGTCAGGAGGAAGAGTTGAACCTGACATCTAGATGTAGGTAAGATAGTGGAAGACAATACCAGGAAACAGACTGTATTTCCTGCAATACCCCTCATTGTTATGCTTCTGGCCAACTGGCTACCGGCACTAGATTTGTTTGACGTGCTGCGTAGTTGATCGTTTCCATCACTGCGGTACGCACTGACCCCTCACCGGGAGATCCTACTATATGGACATGGATAAAAAAATAACTTGCTGGAAAACACCAGGATAATCCCTTTACGTCGTTCTAAACTTCAATCAATCTTCAGGTACGGTACTGAGTACGGAATATAGACGAGTGTTGCCCACTTCGGAATCCGAACGCAGCAGTGAGCATCCCGGCTCTCTCACAAGAGCCGTGATACACTGATGACTTCAATCATGAATGATATATGTCACACAGGGAGAAAATCCGGAGTCTCTAGACTTTTCACGTTGGTCAGGAAGCAGACATGCCCTCTTGTATGGGCGCCTCTGCGGTCAGGACCCGGAGCAGGTGGGCCACTCGTTACAAACCCTTGCGCCTCTGGAGCCAGGCCCCCCGACGAGTCCTCATGTGCGTACGGATACACACTAATGCGTTTGTTGGTCCGAACGTTGAAACTGGTCCACTGATGAACCCACATAAGGGTCGTGGCGGTCTACAGGTACGGCATCTCCGATGTGCTCGTAGCTGCCGACTTGGCCAGCCAGCCAGCTTCATGAGACACGGGCCTAGCAGTTCATAAAAACACGGATTCTGCACGAATCACCTTATGGAGCCTTGGAAATTTCGATACCATGGTAAGCACTTCTTGGTTCAAAACATGTCTGCTTGCGTCGGAGACAAGCCACGTGGGAGTGTGAAAGCGACAAAATCCGGTACACTTCTCAGGTCGTCGTCGCGGAGCCTCTATACTAGTACTGAATAATGTGGTACGTCCTCCAAAAATGTCATTCATGCAGCCAAGTATATTTTGGTTCGCTTATCTATCCTCCCACCTGGGCACCCGCACTATCTTGGAACTGGACCCACTTCCCCGGACTCTTAGTTTCGGAAGCATGCAACGGCCGGGCAAGCTGGGGAAACAGACACGCAGGGGCGTCGGAGCGGCCGACCGTACCAATGATTGAACTGCTATGTATGTATGGAATACCATGGCAATAAAGCAGCTTGACCAGCTCCTTGGGCTGTCAGCCCTGGACGTCGGTCCAACGGCGTACCAGGCGTCTGGATAATTATTCAGCCAAGGTGAGCACCTGCCAGACTGATGAGAAGCGGTCTCGATACTAAGTACTCCGTACTTTCTTAAAAGCATCGTATCACAATTCCCCATCAGGAAATTCTCCGCGCAGCACGCTGCCGATATGACGAGCAGCTGGACAGACTGCCGCCCCATCATCGACAAGCCGAGATGGGCAAAAGATTCCGTGAAGGTGGGTCAGTCTTAACTTTTAAGGTTTCGGCGGAGCTGACCCGTATCGACGCCCGGGCCGTTTCCCAGATCACATCATCCCAGACTGTACGGATACTTCGCATGGAAAGTTTTGAGGTGGCGGCCCTCGCTACCGTAGAAGGTTTCGCCTGCCACTGGTACTGAATGCCCTCGTCACACCGAGACTGGTCACTGTTTGGACGGACTATGGCAGCTTCCAAGGCGATGGCAGTGTGATGAATCTAGCTGGACTGCATGATCTTCTTTCTTGACTTCCATTGACCCGGCGTTGAGACGGCTTAGACAGGATCGGCGGAGTCCGTACGCCGATACGGACACACGGCAGCCACGCCCAGGTGCATCTGCTCTACCTCAACGAGTGGCCTCATTAGAATTGCCCAGGTGGGCTAACACGATGCTTTCACTGCATCGCTCATGGAGAAGACGAATCACGATGGTTTGTGTATCAACCGAGTCAGTCTCCTTGGTCATAGAAAGACAGCTGCGAACTGCGCCCGTGCCTCAAGCTGCCCTGGCCTCAAAACATCAGACGAGGTGGAACCAGAGGATTTAATGTTTAGTGTAGAATGCCATCCTATGTATGAGAGGCCATGTGTACCCACATATCAAGGTTTACGAGTACACTTGGGCCCGAGCGTTACAAAGCTGCAGGCTGCAGCTGCCCAGGTGGTAGGACGCGCTCGGATCAAGACTAACTTTCCATTTTCCTGGTAGAGTCAGGGCCTCACCAAGTGGTCACCATCCCCATGACATAATATAACCTCCCGAGCTGTCTGCCCTGTTATCTGGGACCATGCCCGCCTTGTTCCCACACATCGACATCTCACCTTCTGCGTGAGCAGCTGTATATCCGAAGACCACTCTTTCTGGCCCGTCCCAGAGTGTGCTGTGTGCAATACTTCGAGGGCACTCTTGTCAGCCCGGTGCTGGAGGGTATCATGGCAACACTCACCGACTTGATTGGTGTCGTCGACAACCTCTCAGAGCCCGTACCCACGCTGAACACAAGGGGTGCAATATTAGGGATCAGCATCACATTCCAGATAGTCTCTTGGTTCTGTGTGCTGTTCCGACTCTACACGCGCATTATTATCATCAAATCGCCATGGTGGGACGACCTTTTTGTGGTCTTTAGTGCGGTGAGCAACCAGAGTTCATGACCAGGTCAAAAGGCTACGACAGTGTCTAACAAATTAAAATAAAAAAAAGATATCAACCACGGTCGGTGCTGTGGGAATTGGTTTGATGGCAGACACAGGAATGGGTCAACACTTCGTGCTTCTCTCTGCACAGCAAATCGAAAATTACCTGCGCGTAAGCCACCTCGAACCAATACAGACTCTGCCCATATCAAAAAGGACGAGACTGACCATGAGCGGTATCAGAGTTTCTGGATCGCCAACGCAAGTTACCCATGCTCAACCGCCTTCGTCAAACTCGCTCTGCTCTTCCAGTACCTCCGCATGTTCCAACGAGGATCCAAGTCATGGATCACATCCGTGGCCTTGATCGTGATCACATCCCTCTGGGGCCTGACGCACGGCATCCTGGCCTGGTTCCCGACCATGCCCGTCGATGCATACTGGCACCTTGCGGAGCCTGCGACGCGCTACGCGTACGGCACGTCGTCGGTGGATGTGTTTGTGGCGGTCTATGAGGCCCACGCGGCGGTGAACATGCTGCTCGACGTTGCGGTGCTCGCGGTGGCAGTGCCGCTCTTTCTCAACACGAATCTAAGGAAGAATTCGTACTGGGGCCTGCTGGGGCTGTTCATCCTCGGAGGAGTGTGAGTTTTTTTCCCGTCGTCGCCACGCATGTATTGCTGGCATGAAGCTTTTCCGTCGTCGACTGGAGATATACATATAGCTGACCTGACCATCGGAAACCCCACAGAGTCAACATGCTCTCCATCTGGCGTCTGCAAAGCATCGTCGAGACCCGCGCCACCACCCTGCCGACCTTCGACCCGACCTGGTACGGCCCGACGCCGATCGTGCTGTCCTCGATGGAAGTCTGCCTGGCGACGATCTGCGCGTCGCTGCCCGTCTTCTGGCCGGTGCTGAAGAAGACGCTGGGCCCGTACATCATGGTCACGCACGAGGTCAAGGTGACGCGGCACTCGCGGCAGGGCTACGAGTACAGCGAGACCGAGCTGACACGCCGCGGGACCACGCCGGAGTGGGACGACCCGCTGCGCCTGCCGCGGCTGGTCGAGGGCAAGAAGGACGACACCAGCTACCACATCTCGGTGTCGTCGCCCCAGCAGGAGCAACAGCAGCAGCAGCAGCAGGAGGAGGAGGAGTTTGGGCGGATCACGTCGTTCAGAACGCAGTGCGAGTCGACGAAGCCGAATTCTCAGGACAATGTATGATGGATGCGGGAGTGGATTCGACAGTAGACGGGCATCATGAGAGCCCTGGGCGTGTTTATCACGGGATGAACTGAAGCATGGCTGTTAGCCTTTTATGGTTGTTCGCCCTATCCTCAATCCTTATGACGGCCGCAACCAAAGTCGAGACGACGCTAATGTGAATAAATTGTACTTGTACAGGACTTCCATGAACTCTGCGCTCCCCTGTAACTTTGAGCTCGGACTGCAGAGTGACTGTGCTGAGCGAGTGTTCGGCAAGGTACTGCATGGAGAGATTGCGTGACTGTCACTCCTTGTGGTTCACAAAACAGTGTGATATTAAAGTTGTTCGCAGCTCAAAACAAAAGTTCGGTATCTTATGTTGATGTTGGGACCCGGAGACCTGCACTGACTTCATTGGCTTGACCCTCTCTTCCTTCTCCTCGACCTGCCAGCCGTGCTCAGATGCCTGTCAAGCCCATGGACCCCAACGAGGCACCAAGATCAAAGTTAGCGGGTGGGCAAAATTCAGCAGCTTCACTGTACAGGATGGAAATTCCACTAGATTCTGGAACTCTGCAGAATCAACCCTCGAGCCTTGTAACAGTTCTCTTGCCAACAGCTTGCTCCTTCTCCTCCTACACAACCCTCTCAAAGCAACCGCCTTTCCCACTCCTTTTTGTTTTGGATACGAGTCTCAACCACCACACTTTCATGTAACCTCGAGCATTCATCCAGTCTCGTATACTAAGTAGTTTCGAGGCTAGACGTCACCCCAATCTCGTCGTAAGTTACGGCCACGCGAGCCACTAAGGAATAAGCGCACTCAACTAACGAACGGCCCGACCCTTCCTTCGGCACAAAACAGACCAGGGATCAGCGAAACGCAGATATTCACCAGGGCAAAAGCATTCCCGAATACCGTCTACGTTCAGCAGAACGCTGGCCTCAAGAGCTCCTCCCGGTCGCGCTCCTACTCACCTTCACCTGCAACTCACGTACGAATCTCGCCACAGAATACAGCCCACTGTACCTCTCATCGTCAAAGCACCCCCATCGCCTCCTCTACAGCTAGTCGTCGCCGCGACGTTCCCACGGCGCACAACCTCGCCCACAGTCCCAAGCACACAGACAGCTTCCAGTCGGCATCGTCGTCGTCGTCGTCGTCGTCGTCTCTGTCAAAAACGCCAATTACGGGCTAGGTACGGCAGTTGGTTAGGGGCCCTCTAAGGTCCTCAATCACGACATTCTTACTAAAATAGTTAATCAGGTGACCTGAGAGAACCTTCAGGTTTCTGTCTATAAAGGGGCCATGCCTCCCAACTATCTAGAATTCACTCTCATTTCTACAGTCTCCCTGGTCAATGTCGACGACCATCAAACCCGCCGCCGCCGTCAACGCCAACTGTAACACATATCACCCCAGCACCGACATCATGTTCGCCGACTCGTTTCCCCAGGCCGCCAGCGGTGGTCCATCACCCACCCCGTCAACACACGCCGCCCTGCAGCACCGCCCAGCACCGCCTAGGTCCTCCCCCGCCACCACCACCGCCGCCGCCCGGAAACCGCCATCGAAAGGCGCCAAGGTGAAAGAGAAAAGGCACTGGAAGCGACTCGACAAGAGAGGGAGGAAGGAGCTCGCGCGTCGGCAGAAGGAGCGGATGCAGTGTGCGCGCAAGGACCGCGTGTTCATCCTGGCCATCATGGCGGATGCGCGGCTGTCGATGGAGGGTCCGCCATGCTATGAGGCGCTGGCGCGGAAGTTGGAGGCTGATTTGTTGCTTGGATACTAAAGAGACTTGAGAGCTCCAATTTGGCAGCTGTGGAATATTCAGCTACCGATGGGCTTTGGCGTCTCTTTTCAGGAGGTTGTGTGGCAGAGGACCTGTGTGCTCGATGGGAGTGCAGCAGAAGGGGCCCCCCGGGGGTTGGGGGGGGGGGGGTTCCCGCTGTGATGGAGGGTGGATTTGGAAATATCCAGAATTGCGGTATATGTTGTATCCTTCCTTTACTTCACCTCCACGTCTGAGCTTATCCTATCTCATAGATGGAATGTCTCGCAAACCACGTCACCGTCCTCGCACCCCTGGGGTCCACAGGCGCCTTTTTCACGACCGGCGTCTCTTCCTTACTCTCCGCCACACTATGCTCGCTCGCTGACCGCGCATCCCACTGCATCTCCTTCATATTCTTCAAGGTAGCCGGGCTGGGCCCCTCCATCGTCCACATTC
The DNA here is from genome assembly GCA_003671545.1 of Ophiognomonia clavigignenti-juglandacearum. Classification (NCBI taxonomy): domain Eukaryota; kingdom Fungi; phylum Ascomycota; class Sordariomycetes; order Diaporthales; family Gnomoniaceae; genus Ophiognomonia; species Ophiognomonia clavigignenti-juglandacearum. Next base: position 34,474 of record PYFS01001256.1, on the reverse strand, counting down.
CCTGCTGCTGCGCCTGCGCCTGCGTCAGCATCACCACCGCCGGCTTTCCATCCGCCGTCTGTGTTTGTACCGCGACCATGCCCATCCCCGCGGCTCCTTGTCCTCCTCCGGGCGGCGCATCTGGACGTCCCTGCACCTTCATCGCCGCCTCCCACTGCTTCTTATGCTTCATGTATAGTCGCCGCCGCGCGTACATGTACACCGAGATCGTGATAACGCCTGCGGCTGCAAGTGATGCGCCGAGGCCAATGCCGGCGATGGCGACCGTGCTAAGGGTCCGTGTGGGTGTTTGTTCCCAGGGTACCGAGGACGACGATGATGAGTCGTCCGAGGAGGCTTCGTTCTCCTCTGCGCTCACCGCTTCTGCGCCGCTTGCGCCGTCGGTAGAGCTGCTATTGCTGCTGCTCGTGGAGTCTACGAGTGCGGTCGCCACGGCGGGGGCGGCTTGTGCGCCCCCCGGATAGGTGCTCGCTGCCGGTGCGTTGGATGCGGGTGTCGAGGTTGCGGATACAGCGAGTGAAGAGACCGTGCTCGGCGGGTCGCTCGCGCACTGTCCGCTTGGGGAATCGCACCAGGTCGCTGATGGCACGACCAGCGGTGCCTTGGGAGTGGCCCACGAAAGAACAGAGCCTGTGGAGGTTGGAGTGGCCAGGGCCCCGGCCGAATTAGCGATCGTGGGTGAGTCGGATGAGCCCTCAAGAAAGAAGATGCTACGGGAGTTCCCACAGCATTGGGCGTTCTCATCGTCGAAGCCACAGCAGAACTCGACCGACGCGCCAAAGGTATTGGATGGGCATTGACGGATATGCACATCAGCCCGGGTTAGCGAAAGATCGAAGGACGTGCCGTCACCTTCTGACAGGGGCCCTGTTCGTAATAAGTTAGTCCAGTCCAAACATCCTCATGACCCGAGTAACATACAGCAATATGGCGGGCACACGTCACTTCCCCAAGATGGATCCGTGCACGTCGCTCGAATGAACAAATCAGCATCTGCTGATGTCCCGTTTGTCGACACGTCCCTGCAAAGCCCTGAGGCCAGGCACGCTGTGGAAGTACTACAGCACATGCTGTATGGTTCGCTTGGGGCGCATGGCACATCGCTGCTGGGAGCGCCATTAGGGAAGTAACAGACATTATCCGCGGCATTGATCAACGTGGCCAGGCATAATGCTGTCAGGCCGGCTGGCAATGTAAAGAAGATCATTATTAGGAATTAAAACAAGAATGTATAACGAACGGAATGAGTGAATGAAAGAATCGGCTTTGTCGAGGACGGCAGCCAGTCCGTGCTACCCGAAGGAAGGAGAATTTGGGAGAACCAAAAGCGCACGCCGTGGGTTGAAGAGGGGTCGGCGTAGGTCGCCGACTGGGGGGGATAAACAGTCGGCGGTGAGTCTGCGACAAGGAGGAAACGACACGGGGTAGGTCGACTGCAGCTGGCCGGTGGTCCAGACAAAAGAAACTCAGCCGGCTCGCGATATTCCGTCTTCAGGTGTGGAATCATTGACTGATTTGGGCGAACAAGTCCGGGGGTTGCCACAATTCAAGCAAATGTACGGAGTAGGGTTGGCAGCGCACAAACGCTGAATGGTTATGCAATTGTGACAATTCCAAAATCAATTGTCCGTAGTGTCTGAGCTTGATGTTGTCTGTTGTCTGCTGTGTTAGAACGGAGGTGGTGATGGCAGGAAAGGAACCGTGTAAGGGGTAGACACGCGACAAGCCCCGGTCTTGGACTTGCAACTCTGAAATGTCGACTTTGCTAGGTCTTTGCACTCGACACTGGTCAACACTCGTGACCAAAGTCACCCAACAGATCATAGCGAGTTGTCTTCCAGACTCCACCAAGATCGACCGTCAGATTCAATAAATGGCTGACCGAAGAAGCTTGGCATTCTGTCTTTTGCGGGCGCAGGTATCATCAACCAAGCCCAGCTCGTTCGCAACTGCGTGGTATGGTGCACTGGTGCATGAGGCTGAACCTGAAGCGTGGACCCACTGGTTTCAGCCAAACCCGAGGACCCACTCACGACGTCCGTCGTGCCACCATAAGGAAAAAACCTTTGAACTCAGGCAGCAGACAACGAGCACTCAACCTGAATGCAGCCTTTGTGCATGTCGTGGAGATTGAACAAATTGCTGAATTGACGGACTTCTGAAGTTGTGCGTGCAATATCCCCAGTAGCGACAGGCATCGCTACGGCGATACCAACCTCGCGGATTCGCCCACGATAATCCCAGACTCAATCAAACCAGGCTGTAGGCGATCTCGAGCCTCTGGCAATGTTGCCAATGACCTGCATGATGGAGACTGACTCGCATAAGGCTGGTGATCGTGTTGATCAACAGTGCAATAGAAGCAATGTTTGCGCCGCCCAGTTTTTCTCTCCAATCGGCAGTGCCAGTCAGTATTGCCAATGTTCTGTTTGCTGGTCTGTAAAATATCCTCCTATGTCGGTTGTGGGTAATGGTAAGGGTAAGCGTAATGGCCTGGCTGCCGGGTCGGTAGGGCGTCACGCACGCCACTTGGCAGCCTTTTCATCGAGGTCATGCCACGATCAAGTTCGCAAATCGAGCACAAGATTTGCTTGACATAAAGTGCCACAGGCGTATGCCCTCATCTCATCTACCACTCAGCAAGACCAAACCATCGTCATGCAATATCAGCTGTGCCAGGCGAAACATCGCAAACCCCAGGTTCATTTCTGAGGGCTGACCGGCAAGCATCAGTGGCAAAGCCACATGTCGATGTGCATGTTACGCATGCCCACTGGTGGAGCTCATAGTGCGTTACATGCTTCGAAGATTGCTGGTCGCCGTTGACACAGACAGTGGCCCGAACATGACCAATGTTCTTGTCCAGCATGGTGAAAAGGACATGCAATGCTCGCTCGAGGCTTGTCATTTTCGATCTCGGAGTGTAATCAGGCCATGCTTCCCCGTGATGGATGGTGGGTGATTGAACGTCTGTCTATACAAAGATAGGGCTCCGCAAGGGCTTATGAGAAGGCACTCGAACCAAGAGTCACCCCCAGCCCGTTCATCTGGTCGCCGTGGTTAGCATCGTCTTTTGGGCAGCGTGAATGTGTACTGGAGTTGTTCTTCACTTCTTGGCAATGAGTTCGAAAACGAGTAGAACAGTTTGGTTCTGAGACGGGCGGTTGCGAATGTGAGGCAGAGATGGCCCACAGGCCACGCACTGCGCTGCGTTTGGCTTGGCTTTCGAAACAGACGAAAGGGGTGAGTCATTCGAAATGTTGGACCCATCTGATCCTTCCACGCAAGTGTCCTGGTTCTGGGGCATGATCGAGATGGCAGAATGCAGTACTGTGAACCGTGTGGAATGAAGAATGAAGCAAAGCTCATCGGTCCATGGCACACCGAAAGCTGCTAAAATAAAAGGCAAGAAAAGAGGTTCGGCAACATCAAGGAGACTGCGCGCAAACTTTATTCCACTGAAAAAGCAGCGTGTCGGTCAGGAATTGAGGCATCATTCGTACAGGTGAACGCAGCTGCAAGTTCAGATGATGCTATCACCGAGGCTGCACGAGACTGTTCCGGGCGATGGGACACTGCTTAGTAGAGCGCACACCGACGGTTATTGCCTCGCTACGCGCAGTAGCGCGTTGTGAGGGTTCACCAGAATGTCGGGATCAACCCTGCTAGTCTCTTATCCGAGGCTTATCGACCAATTAGGCGAGCGATGGCCAGACCCCTGTCACAAAATTCGACGATGCAAGGCAAAAGTGCTCACACCCGAAGGATATTTACGTTACGATTGGCAATTGAAATTGCCAAAAAAAGAGAGAAAATGCAAGCAATGTGCCTTGAGCCGGTGGCCATTGCATATGATTATTGAGAACCCGGCAGACGAGAAGTGCAAGGAGCTGGAGAAAGACTGCCATAGTCCAAAGTCCAAGGTCGTTCGTTCTTTATCTTTGGGAAAGATCAGTACCCCGCACCTTCCTCAATTCATCAATCTCCCGACATCGGGTCTTACTTTCGCTATTTTCCAACTCTCACCTTACCAGTCCCACCATTTGCGCAGAGACAGTAGACAGACCTAGGGAAGGTGCTGTACTCCGTACTGATACCGCTGATACCGGGACTGCCAGTCACCAATTGACTTCCTCTCCTTGGAAGGTTCCGTCACAAACCCGCCGGCTCTTTTACATCCACACAAGGCCCGATCGCGGCCCAGATCCGCGGCCTCACACTGTCAGTTCCCAGCGCCAACGCCGAAACACGCACCTCTATTTCCCACCAGGCGCCCGGAAGTTCCAACGGCCAGCCCACCCACGGCGGCGCACGGCGCACGGTAGTCCAGTTTATTCCCGGTGCATGGACAACGCCTCCCTTTCCGGAGCTGGCCTTGCCTCGGCAGCCCAAGCTCACCAAAATGGCAATCCAGCTTCCTCCCTCTCCCCTACCAGTCCTGTCTCTGTGAGGAGCCAGGTCTTTGCCCATGGTTCCTCTAATGGCGCCTCCAAGCGCAAGCGGAGCTCTGTCGCCATGGCTGACAGCCCAGAGTCTGCCGATGACGATGACGGTACAGGCGAGCATGGCGAGCATGGAGAGCATGGCCATGAGAAGAAGAGGCAGCCTGGTGTTAAGAGGGCATGCAATGAGTGTCGTCAACAAAAGGTAATTCGGTCCCCTCTGCTTGACTTGACCTTTTCCCGGTCTGAATCCCTGCTTGGTCCCCCCCCCCCCCCCAACCCCCCCAACACATGTCTTTGTTCTGTCCGTCGGCTGTGACTCGACATCACCCTACCTTCTCCTCGAGTCTTTCTCTCGTCGTTATTGTTCGCCACATCTGCTAACCTCAATACTTCTCCGCTCATACAGTTACGATGCGATGTTGTTCAAGAACCCTTCCAAAGTTGCTCTCGCTGTCGCCGCCTGAAGCTGGACTGCAAGATTGAATCTAACTTCAAGCGTGTCGGCAAGCGCAGCAAACATGCCGAGATGGAGAAAGAAATAGACAAGCTGCGGAGAAACGTCGCCAGAGCAAGGGCTCAGGGTTTCGTACCCGACGACGATGTCGACGATACCACACACTCCCAGCTACAGTCTCCTGTCGTTGCCAGCGCGTACAGTCACACTAGGAATCCATCTCTCATGGGATCTGACGAGGCTGTATCCTCTCTGCTGCATCTGAAGCGCGGTGGCTCCTACAACATGCCTCGCATCTGCAGAGAACTCGAAGAAGTCCGTTTGACCGAGGATGCTGAGCGGCAACTGTTCGAAGAGTACTTCTTGCATTACCACCAGTTCCTTCCCTTCCTCAATCCTACGCAGTTGCCAGATCAGTACTACCAGCAACACCCCCTGCTCTACTGGGTCATCATCGCGGTCGCTGCTCGCCGCTATGCCGCAGACCCAAATCTCATGGGTACTCTATCAGGGCCCCTTACACGCCTCCTATGGCAGACTATCGGCGACGTGCCCGGCAGTCACCATGTGGTGAAAGCCCTCTGTCTGTTGTGCACATGGCCACTGCCCACGAGTACCTCATCATCAGATCCTACACAGATCTTGTGTGGTGTCATGATGAAAATTGCCACCCTCATTGGGCTTCACCGTCCTCATCACATCAACGATTTCTCTCGTGTCATTGTGGAGCTCGATAACCAACAGCTGCACGATCGTGTAGTCACCTGGGCTGTAAGTAACATTGTTGCGCAAACAATCGGCACCGGGTACGGGCAGCCTGCGTCCACTCTGTATGACTGGACGCTGGCCACTCGCCCTGGCGAGAACGGCCCCTTCCAGCTCTCACAAGAGTTAGAATCGAGGCTTCAGATCGAGCGGTTCTGTGACAAAGTCTCAAAGGAGATGTATAGCAACGCCAGTGATCCTCGTGGCGTTGCTGGTGATGAGCACCGAGCCATGCTGATGCGCGTCTACCGGCGCGAGTATAACGAGTTACAGGCCTCAATTATGTCGCGGTCACTCTCTCGAGTCGTCAATCTCCACCTAAGGGCCGCTGGTCTCCACCTTCGCCTTGCTGGTTTCTTCGATGCCCATGAGACACCAGGCTACATGGACGACCTCATGGGCTTGTGGAGAGCGACCTGCAGTTTCCTCGACTACATCTTGGATGATACCGACAACCCGGCTCCGCTCGACCCACACAGCGTCGGTAACCTGCTACTCTACGCCACCAACTACATTCAGCAGATGCTGGTAGCCGCTGGATTTGCGCTGCTGAAGCTTGTTTGTTCATTCTTTGGCAAATCGATCGACTTTGAGCGGGGCCGCATGTTGTTCCACCGCACTATCCAAGCCATTCGATCCACCAGCGTGGTTCAGAACGACCTCAACTGGAGACTGGCCGAGCTCATGGTGCAGATGTGGAATGGAGCTCGGAGGCAGATGCAGGCAATCCAAAGTCAAAATGATGACGTGGTGCAGGAAATCGATGACAGTCTGCAGCTGCGTGTGCGCTGCAGACACAGCATGAGTCTCGTATATGACTCCATTTGGCACTGGAGGGAAGAATACCAAGCTCGGGGACGAGGTAACCTCGACTGTAAGTGCAACGCCCTTCTCTTATTCCCCTTGCCTTCCCTTCCCTGCCCTTTCCACCGCTCGCAGCCGTTTGCTGACGGTGAGGATGAAGCGCTGAAACAACCTACCACCATAGATTCCGGGGAACAATCATCGGCCTCGTCGACAACCCACCTTGACCCACCTCTTTCTCATCCGGTCCAGACGAGCATTCTCGCCACCGCCAATGGGGCTTTGACGCCTAGTGGCAACTCTGGCTTCGGCGCCGCGCAGACCGGGAGCATGGGAGGATCCAATTTCGAACCCGGCTATGACTTTTTCGATCCTCAACATTGGATGCTAGATGGGCTTCTTGACTTTAACTAGTGAGTTTTACTTTGCACGGTGGTTGCCTGCCCGTACACTCGCTTACAGCTTGTTCTAGCGGTAGCAACTTTGTTCCTGAAATGGGCGCTTAGGGAGCGAACGAGGATCAGAACATGTCGAACGCATTCAATGAGCGAGAACATGGAGGTCAAAGTCCGGCTTCGTCTCAGAATATGCTACACGAGTGTGGTTCTCCTGAGTCCAGCGGATCGGCTGCCAACTGAGGCAGGCTAAAAACTCTGCACAGGGACATCAAACAACGGCAAACGACGTGCACGTTGCATGTTTATTCGCACGAAGCCTCAGGATCAACCCATACGGAAGTCTCCCGGCACAACTTGTCGGCTAAGAGAGCCATCTCGCCGAATTGGGACAAGACCATACTCAGGTTACCTCTGTCGGCGACACAGTCTGCCGATGCCAACGGGACGGAGATAAGAGGTTTCTATATAGTCCACACGTGACTCTTGGTGCAACGTGTGCTCTACCGTGGGGATTTGCACCGTGAGGATTTGCACCGTGAGGATTTGCACACGGAATGTGCTGCATTCACGGAGAGTCGAGACGAGATATTAGATCGGCAGTTTGATATTGTGGCAGTACGTTTCTTCCGGGAGGTAGGCAGGCAGCATTGGCTCGGTTTCCATTGATTCAAAACTTTATGATATACTCGTCAAAGCATGGTTTGGTCTCAGCCAGGCACGGGAGGAAGACTATATCTTTTGGGAAATTTGTGTTTGCTTGGCGGAGCATGGAAAAATACCCCCCCTCTTGGCCTACCCAGAGGGAGCACGGCTAGCAAGGGGCACGTCAAGGCCCCGAAGATCGATTTAGGTGGTGACGATGGCGTGGTGGCGAGTCCTTTCGAGACCTTCGATTCTATAAATAAACCCAACAGTCACTATCATTGCAACCACCCTCGCTCGACGGGAGGATCCGTGTGAACCAACGTGCTCCGGGTCCCGCCTGCTTCTCGATCGACCAGCACGCACGGTACGTCTTGGAAGAGTGTGGCGCTGCCCAACAGACAGACGTCCGCTGGGCTCGAAATAGGGTCGCTTGTTGAACGACCTTCGCAGGGGACGGACAGAGTGGCGCTGGCACACTGGGATGGACACTGGGAATAGCTCCACGACGACGCACGTGCCGCGGACATTGTAGGACGAAAGGGCGCGTTTGTGAATCAGTGCGTCTGCGTGGTCAGCAGGCCTGGGTGGCAAGCGAGAGGGTCGCCCGCAGCTGAATGCTCGCACGGGACCAGAGGCGGGTCTGCCCTGGTGGTGCATCATCATCCCTTGGCCCCGTGAAGACCTAACTACTTACTAGTACCTATCGGCTTGTGTGGTGTGCCTCTAGGTACGTGGTAGGGAAGATGACGGTCTGGTGCTGGGTGAAAGAGTGCTTTGCATTCTTCCCTTCCAAGGTCATCGCATGCTCGAGCCCAGGTGCCCAGGTGTTGAAGCCTTCACTCGCCCTCTTGATCCTAGGATGTCCGGCGGGGCCCACTTTTCAAACTTCAGTGTCAAACCGCATTCCGCACTGGAGCATGGGCGGCACTCGCAGAGGATGCGGAATTGCACAGGTCCTCTCCTTCGTCGACTCATGCATGTTGTCACGAGGGCTTTCACGAGGGCTTCACGAGGATAGGGAAGGAGACTGCAAGCTGGCCAATATTCCTTCTGGATTTTGGAATTACCTAGGAGGCACTGGGTCGGCCGCCCAGTGGAAGGCGACGGATCTTTTTCGAGTCTCGACGCGGGCTCCACACACTTGACAGCTCGATTTGGGCCTAGTCGGCGATCTGATCACCCCATCGATGTCAACGCCTATGTCACGGACTTGGGTGAGCCCCGCCGGCGCCGGCGGAGGCTTCGATGGGGCCTATGATAAGCGGCTGAGGCGCTGTGTGTGGGAGCTTTGGGAAAGATTGTAGGCCGGAGCTGGCTCTCTACTGTACTTGCGAGGCCGCGAGCTCATGAAGGAGCCACAAACATGGCATCGTGGTCCGCCAGGGCTTCTTGTCAGAGCGGAACATGCCACATCTCCAGCGGTAGGTTGGCAATGAACTGATCTCAAGCATCCAAGTCCAGTCCTCCCAGTAGCCGCGCGCTGCCACCGACGCTAGGGACACCGAATGCAGAGGACTTGTGAGCACGATCTCGCTAGGAACCGGCCGAACACCGACGGACGAACTAACTCGGCTCTGAATACCCTAAACAGTACAGAGTATACCATCTCTCATTGCGAGCGAGCGGGAGAAGGTGCGGAGGTCCGCCGGACGCCGCGCGGTAATCACCGTGAATCGTAGAGCGGAAGGAATGTCTGCCCGACCGCCGACACTCTTGAGCCCCCCTAATTATGGACAGCAGAGGGGGGGAGGGAAGCTGTGCCGCACGGGAAGAGATGCTGGTTTTGATGCGGGAACTCTGATTGTAGCTTTTTGAAGCTTGTTACAACGAGTCAACCACGCGGCAGGATTCTCGGAGGTGCAGTGGATCATGGCATTCCTTTCGTGGGCTACTGTTGCTCCGCTAAGTCTCGTGGTCAGCCTTGTGGACGCGGGTGTTGGGCTGACAACTACGACGGCCGGAGACGTCTGCCGCAGTGCTGCTTGAGTTTATTGTGTGGGTTCTTCATCTTTTCTGAAGGCTTTGTTTATGTACATCGGTCCCTTTTTCCAGCTCGTTCAAGACTCTGAGATGAGATCCGTTACGTTTCTTTCTCTTCTCGGCATCTTGATGGCCAGGAATGCTTCAAAGAGTTGCAGGGCGTCGAGCTTCATCTCCTGTACCCGCCTGCCTGGGAGAGAGGACGTGAGAGCCAGAATGCTCTGAAGCCTAAGTTTACTCTCTCCCAGTTCTGTTCGGTATCTCCCGGGCTCATGTTCAGAAGCTTTCATTCTTTCAAGCATCCTACCCACAATGATCCTGTCGCTCTGGGGCTACAATCCGCCTGCGGTCCATCCGTGCGCCGCCCGGAGCGACCACAACAGTTTCCGAGTCGGCGAGGTCGTTGGAGTGTGAATGTTGTCTATCCCGTTACAGCAGCAGTGACCAAATTTCCATCCGTTCCGTGCGTTATCGAGAACACTTCAATCAAGCCTTGAGGTCGTCTTTTGAGTTTTTTTGCAAGAGGCACTGCTTCGGCCTTGTTTCGGTGTTCCATCCAGACCAGTGTTTGCCTCCTTGTCATTGCTGTGCGTTGCCACCTGGCTACCTCGTCCTTACCATGCTGTAAGTCCATGAGACTACACTAGCTTTGATCGATGCCACAGGTCATAAACAAATCAGACATCTGTGACTTCTACGCATGCAGTGGACCGTGCTAGTCCTTGACGGCTAGGCAAGGGTGCAAATCCCCTTCCAATGGTATCAATCAACTCAAACACTCCGTTTCCCACCCTTCATTTGTGATTCTCACGGACATGAAAGAGGATGATCTTGGGGATCTGTCACAGGGGGAATCATTTGTTGCTAAGCTGGGCTAATCAGGATGATCAAATTAGCCATTCCTGTCCCTTTATTACGAGCTTGCCTGGCATAACACAGCAGCACTCTATCAAGTGACTGAGGGGCTCGGCCCCATGGCGCACCGTCCATATCACAAGGCTGTGCATCTGGACGCTGGCAACAGTAAATCCGTTTCACTGTTAGCGTTAAGTCAGAAGTACCTTTCGTACAGTGATCGTCGATCGAGCGCGTACGAGAACAGCCAATGATACTCAGGTACACAACCTGTACACAGCATATGTGAAGTCAATCTACCGCAAGGTTTCGCTTGATGGCGTACTTACGTACAGAAAGTACGGGCAGGCCAACAGGCAGTCAGCCACAGTTCGTACTCACAGACGACCGGCTGTCGACCAGCTAGAGTCCGTCGACACCATTGGCCAACCTGAGACTGCGGGTGTAAGGTGGACATCATCTAATTATCAATACCTGGTGATACTGGTTGTGATGACATGATCACCGGAGCGATTCTTCATCTACGTACTGTTTATAAATCAATACTCGCTTAGGCAGAGGCCCAGAACGGTAACCTGTCATCGGGTGGTCGCAATGTACACAGGCCCATCTCCATGACTCTGCTCGTAGATTTGTTCGAGCCCACGAATCTGCTCATAAATTAGGCTCGCTCAGTTGTCTACAGGTCGCTCTAGTCCAAGGTTGCCTCGATTGAACGTGAGTCAGCCTTGATTGAGGTCATCGACTCATCATTCCACACGCTATTGAGCTCCCAATCGTAGGCTCGGTCTAGCTATCTCTGAGATTTGCATTTCACATGCCCGGAGATTGGACATTGTCCGAGCGTTCACACGGAGCCATGAAGAAAGATTCCAAGATACGCGGCGCATGAGAGCAACATGCTTCGAAGCTTGCACCTTACAAGTGGGCAAGGCTGAGCAAATCAACTTGCCAAGATGGGTCGCAGATGGCCCGGGACAGCCTACAGGAAGGATTGGATGCTGCTGTTTTTCCTCCCAAGCAGAGGGCAACGTGACATTAGCGAGGTCGCAATCAAGCCAAGAAAGCAAGTCCTAAGTCATGAAGACGTTCTCGGCCCTAGATGGCAACCATCTCGCTCCAGCCACACAGAGCAGCGGGGAGCTTGATGACAGAAGGACGCGACCAGTCCCCGCGTTCTGTAGTCGACTACGCCGCACATCCGCATCTGTGGTCTGAAGGATTGGGTGTGTTTCACCAGAATATCTGAGTTGCACTTTGGCCCCCAAGATCAGAGCTGGTATTGTGTGGCGATCAAGGTTGACCACGTCACAGTCTGCTATTTCCAGATTTCAAAGCGTGAATGGGCGCCCAGCTGCGGGCGCCGAGCTGGGAGAGGTTCTTGACGGCCGCATGGAACCGGGAGCCCTAAGACACCCAGGGAGGTCCATGAGCATGAGAATCGAAGATTTTCTCGCGCTAGACTGCCTTTGGGGGCGAGACTTGTGTGATTCTAGCCGGCCGTTGGCCCGTTGTGCCGACTGTGCTCGAAACAGGTTCGATTGCTCGACTCTACGCGGCCTGGGGCTGAACAGATTCGTGATGAAATGGCCTGGTTGACGGTGGCATCGCGTGCCGAACTTGGTCAACAGAGTGAACCTATTTTAGTGCAGAGAATGAGTGCATCCACTCTAGCAGGGCCTTTCGTCGGGTGGGCTCCAGCTTCTCCCGGGTCATCCACTGCTGCTGGTGGAGCCAGTGGGAGGGCCTTGTTTGTCCGTCTGAATTCCAGCCTCTCTGATATGATCCAAACATAAGCGACGTAGTTGAAGATGAATCCACCTGACAAAATCGAAGTTCTTCTTGAAGCCAGTCATTTGGCAAATATCTACGGCAGTGACTGCAGCATGCAGTCGGTGACGTGGTGGAATCCTTCTCAGCTGCTCAATCTCCGCGAGCCATTGAATTTTAAAGCAACTTCGATCTGTATTCACGTTTTTTCTATGGACAGAGCTGCAAACGAAGAGCCCGCCACCATCATGGTCCGCAACATTCAGCGGGAGATCCTTATGTACATATTAACAGTTCAAGAAATGCCGACAGATGAGCTACATAATTCGGCATTCATAAGTGACCATTGTCCGCTCCGGGCCGTTCCCATTGCTTAACGGCTTCAAAAGATGTGTCCCCTTTGCGACAAGGCGACACACCACCGGCAGTGACCCGACACTCTGGATGGCTGTGGGGATAGAGTGGATATAAGGCGAGGCTAGGGAGTGGATATGCTCATGCCCCATTCGAGTGGTCCCGGTGGATCCGCGTCGCAAGCGAGCAGCCGGGGAACTGGGATGTTCACATATTGTGGAGAGGTCCTTTTGCAAATGCTTGCAAACTGGTGGATCGAATGCTACATCAATGACTTGTTGCTGGGATTCACTCCGCACCGGCAGAACCATGTCCACTCACTCTTCTCTACATCTTCCTGAAAGAATCGGGCAAAGCCGGGGTGGAACATTGTCTTCTCCTTCTCCGAGTATCAACTGGGCAGAGCGGAATTTGCGCGTAATCTCGGGACAGGTCCGATGGTACCGATGGTGCCTTAGTGCAGTCGCAGGTGAAATGCCGTGTGCGTAGAATGCAATATTTTGACCGTGTGCGTGGCAGATGATCACAGACGAGAAAGAAGAGGAAGCGAGATGCCTGGACCGCATATTGGAATCTATGCACATCCAATATGCTGCCTTGGGTAAACACAGTTTGATGCTTTTAGCATGCGCGCTTTTAGCATGCGCAATTTCAGATTGCCACCGCAGAGAAGTGATTTGGTGAAATCCAGAGTGCTGCTGCCAGCTGGATTGCTCACCCGTCAGCCCGTGTGCTGGCTGGCTGGGTGCGCGTCACTGGCTCGGACGGAGTAATTCAATATCTTCCATCACCTGTGACCTTCCCTATTTAGTCGGGGCTAATGCACTTTATAAGGGGCAGCAGCACCATCATACCGTGGACTTGGGTGGGTGGATTGGGTGGATATTGGGCATAGTGAAGAACCTCCATGCTCGGGGCCGGTCATGGGCTGATTCTCTGCGGATTCAAGTCCATACGGTAAGGTTCTGACCTTCTGGGCCAGCAGGTGCTATGAGGCACGCAGCCATTACTTCAGATGTCAGCACCCAATCTAAAGGCTAGGCGTTTTTAATGTTCATGGCGCGCGCACTGGGGCAGTTGTGTCAGTGAGTATGCCAGAGTTTAGACTCTAGTCTGCTTTGCCTTAGCCGCCCCTCAGCCTCCGCGACTTAGACTTATACTTACTGGTAATATCTATGTTTTCCGAGTGGAGGAGTTGGAAAGACGACCCACAAAGCTGAACGTATGCTTCTGCAGATATTTCACACACGGCAGTCCCTGATCGCATTGTACAGCCAACCGGCCCCACGGCTCCTACCGTGAGGCACAGCGGCATATTAAGCGCCCATAAGGCGTTCAAGACAGTCCCCACGTTTCCCCGAATCTATTATCTGGGATCGATAACCATACCAAGACGCCAACTGTCTGCGCCTCCCGGCAGTGGCAGCGTTAATGCCAGGGGTTTGGAATACGTTCTAAGTTGTGGATACATGTGCCGGCGAAGGAGGAGGAGGAGTCGTTCTAGAAAGACAAGGCTGAGGTGGGACCTCAGGAGCTCCACACACGCGAGTACCATGTGATCTGTATGTAGAAAAGTCATTATTACACAGGAGATCTCGATCTTGCGAAAGATTACCTAGGAAAATGATGCCTTCGCATGTACGCACAGGGTGGCCGTTCAATATCGGCTACCTCCTCACATGATGGCAGTGCAATGAGAGACACTTCACAGGTCTTGGGAACAGCCAGTACGCCCTTGTAGTGCGCCAGGTACTTGATGAGCCCCTTCCCCAGCTGGATGAGCAAAGGGAGATGCTCATGCGTCAGGCCCCCCCTGACTATAAGAGCCTGTTGGCTCACGATAGGAAGGTGTGCTGGTGTTGTGAGCCAAACTTCCAAGGGCAATCAGAGGTGGAACAGACGCAATACCCGCAACCAACACCACAGTACAGGGTACATAACATCCACCTGAACAATCCACCCTCACCTTGCTCATTGCTGATTTGTATCAGGTGTCAATAGTGTGACGTGGATGGATGGTTGAACAAAGAGATCAGGCCATGTTGGCCCTCCAGACAATCCTCAGGCCCAACATGGTTTGCCACTGGTTCCGCGTTGATGATAGTCATGATCTGGCCCATTCCCAGTTATGTATCATATGAATCAAACATTGTGCCTCACAAGACAAAGACTTTATTTCCAGATACCTTGTTTGCATTTCCGTCAGCTTGAAGATCCCGTGGTCCCATCTCACATCGGACCAGTCAGTAGATCTGCTGCTATACTCTCCATTATTAGTACATGCCCTTGATCTTGGATATCCCAAGTTGGCCTCATGGAGAATCCCGCCAACACTGGGTGGATACAGGATCAAGTATCCATGTACCTGCTGCTGTAGGGCTTTAGCCGCCTCATCAGATGGAGACTTGAATGGGACACAGTCTCCAGGGCTGCCGTCACTGTCATCACCTTGCTGCTGTGCCACTCGTCCACAGGTCATGCTATTTAGCACTGAGTTTGGATAGCGCCAGACCCTGGGCGCATACATAGGGGTTCAATATTGTCTAACTTCTTCCTTGAAATTAGGGAACATTGGAATATCAAATCATGATGATGATGGACACTTTGAGCTTCCTGAGACGAAAGTTTAAGGCAGAGGATGTGATCGTTCTCTGAACGTCTTCGCGCCCGGGATCCCAGACGTGCTAGGGGCCTATCAGCGCTATTCATTCTACAGACACACGGAGAATCTCATGCCTCTCAATCTTCATTAACCCTGACATAGCCAATGGCAACTTTGGCATAATGTTTTGGCCCGGTGGCATGATGTGAACTCGGTCAACCCTCGCCGTTACATGTCCACACCGCACCCATAACTCCTTGAAATGACTCTTATCCGCGCGAGAGGACAGCCAGTCGCGAATCGCATGTCGCGAAGCTTGATGCTTGATGGAATCCTGTTGCCTGAAATGCATGCACCGTAGACGACGTGGCCGACATAATTGCGGTGTGTGGTGCGGTCCCGAGTCCTCGGGACCGCGTCAAACTGTGCATGTGTGTGCATAATATGGGATTCTGGAGAATTTGGTATCCTCCAGCGGTTCAGGTCGGGTTGTGACACCCGCTCAGCCCCCTCCACACGTCCCCCATCCACCCTCCCCATTCGAGACCCTGAAGGGCCCGAGGCGGAGTGGGCCACATGAGAACATGGCCACCACCCCGCAGAACCGCAGTGACCACTTTCACCATCGAGAAAACCCAACAAGCGAAGCAAGCGCTACAAGCGAACATGGTGCTCCACCAACAGGCGCATTGTCGTCGCTCAACGTGACGGTCCTGTTGGTTACCCAGACAATGGAAGCGCCGGCGGCGCAGTGCTTGGAACAATGACGAGGGTGACAGGAGAATGTCGCTTGCATGGTGGAGCACCCCTCCCCCACCATCCCGACCAGCGACCAGCATACGGCCCGCATGGCAGTTGCAGTACCCCGTGCAATCATGTGAGTGAGAAATTCATCATTCCGCGGATATACTGTGCAGGTGGGCGGATTTGGGAAGGCGAAGTTGGGCCGCGTCTCGACCCGGCCCCGTTTTACTTGCTAGACAGGGAATGCGTCGCCGATTTAGACGCGATCTGTGATCTTGCTGCCAGTGTGATGCGGGAAGACAGCTTGAGCGACTGAAAACCTTGATAACGTGAAGTTGTTCATTGGTCACGGTCTGCGGGATAAGCGCTCCCAGGCAACAAAAACACAGCGGTGACATAACTGTGGCTGCCAGAGCATCGCCTACGGCTGGTAATCCCTACCCTACCGCTTGTTGGGGCCACATCACAGACGGGGCTGTTGTGCTTCATTTTTGAGCGAACTGATCCACTTTCGCATAGGGACCCTTGATGTCTCAATTAGGCAGCTTGAGTGCTAATCCGCCACGGACCTGTCAGACCGGACAAGTGAGATTCCATTTTGTGAGCCGCAAAAACTGGAGCATAATGAAGTTGCGGTGGAGCTCTGAGCTTCGGCAAGCCGGGCTTCGGAGACAGATTATCGGCTCCAGTGCAGGCGAGCCAGCGAGCCCGGTAATGTAAGATTGAGACCAGGAATTCCCCCATTGACCGAAACGTGTTGATCCTGACTGCAGCACTAATGTAATGTTGAAGCCACGAATTTCATTTCATTCCGAGATGGCACGGGCCAGTATGCGGTGTGCCTTACTCTGGATGGATGACCTGCAATTCTGGTGGTGTACGGGGGCAGCCGAGAAATGTGTACCTGTAATTGTCCAGACGTTGCGGCTCTGACAACAAATGTTGATTCGGTGTTGGGGGGGGGGGGTAACGTCGCGGTTAAACCTTATACCGGCCAACGTAGACTTAGTTCAGGCTAACAATCGCGACACGAATAAGCACTGAAAGTGTAAGACCGCGACTCAGTTTATGGAGGTAGCAAATGGGTTCCCCAAAGCCTGTGCTCCGCGGATATCCCGGCCCACAATCCTCAGTGCCAGGATTCTATGGCGTGACGAATGGACTTTTACGCAAGTGCGTCGAGAAGCAGAGCAGCTCCACAACACCGTCAGATGAAATGTCCAGCCCAGGCCCGAACGGTCAACGAAGACTAGCCGGTGAGAGAACCCCGGGCCCTGACGAGGCTCTTACAAGATTTCCTCGGCATGGATACTAGTGGCTGGGATTGTGGAGTTAGAAAGTGGAATCGGGATCATTCTTGCAGATCAGCACAACCACTCGTATTTGATGCAATCAATGATGTGCCTAGCTACTTGATTTAAGCGCTGCACTTGTGAGCAATGCATGCATCGGCGACCTTGCCAGGCCCCGGGTCCCTCAAGAACAAAAGGTCGATGGGACAGGGCCGGCGTGTAGTCAGTTCTGAGTTGGACGTTGCCGCGATACTGGGTCCACCTTGTGAGAATCGGGTTTGACTAGGCCGAATAAGCACTAGCGGATACCGACAGGACGGACCGGGCCGTGGTTGGCTGACCGTTGCTTTTTAGCGTCCGTCTGACCCTGGGCCTACAGGGCCCAAGCCCAGATACATCCCTGGCCTGGACGAAGTGGAATTAGTACAGGTACAAGGGTACAAAAGATCCTTGTTTTGGCTCCATGACCACTGGCGCCCCCAGGGGCGGCCTCGATTAAGTTTTAACGAAACCCGACTTCTTAGGTGCCGACCCCCTCAGCCTTGTCACAATCTTTCCCACAAGCCAACTACCCAACGACACATACTGTGGTAGACACTACTCCGTACCTATGGACGCTGTCAACTCTCCACGCTGTGCCTTACCTCCGCATATCTGCCGCCCGGGCTTTGCTTTTTTTGGCACCCCCAAAAATGCACTGAGTCAAACTAAACTACCACTTCACTTCCCTTCGAGCCTCGTGTAGATGAGTGTGACTGCATCGTTGTTGGCGCGCTTGTTTCGAAGCGCAAATCTGGGGCCTTGTCTCTTGCATCTGGCAGCCTCGATGGTCTTTCCTCGCGTGTGCATGATGGACCTGCGCGGCGGTTGCTCTGTTGGTCCCATCCTGCCCACGTGCTGCGCGTACTACTGTATGGGCCAGATGAAGGCCGCGTCTAGTCGCACCATGCAAATTTTTTTCCGGTGGTTCAGTACGACAGCAGGTAGTATGGCGCTTAAAATTTACTTGCCCAGCTAACTACCTAGGTAGGTCCAGAGTAGATGCATAAAAAAACATTCGCGGCCAACCTCCCGACCTACAAACTTTGCTGAAATTGATGGGCCGTGATCGACGGTGTCACGTCGGCAAGCACGGATTATCGACCCGAAATCGTTCAGAATAAACACCCTGGATAGGACGGTCCTTCTTGATGGTAGCTTTCCCACAATGCTGATCTTGGGCAATCATCATGCCCCTTATATGAATTCGACCATGCGAAACTTGCTCAGCCGCGCACCGCCGGGACGATCTCTCGGCCGAAAGAACATTCTCGCGGATCGAATTTGAAATGTGATACACAACAAGTAATGAGATGGAGATAGACATCTGAACCCTAGTCGTCGTTTGCCATAGTCCTCCACTTGTGTAGCATTAGGTGAGCCTTAGCGACACAAATCCACAACAATTGGGAAGGCTTGTATACTTCCCTAGGAGTGTCTAACTATGCAAATGGACACTGAGACTTGTGTATTGAACACATCCCGCCATTTCTTTTTGTCGGAATGGCGGAGACAGAGGCGGGTCGATGGCGGTGCGGCGTCTTCATGATCTATTCTTGTGTACGCCTGTAGTGGATTCTGTCAGCTCGAGCTTGTGGCAAGGTAACCCAAAGATAACCTTATAGCATTCACATGCCTACAACGAATCATCAGACATTCAAGCAGATGCTGTAGTAGAGACGTGAACCACGTCTTGTTTGAAGTCAATTGCATCCTCCGATTCTATGCCAGCGGTATCCTGTTCACATGGTCGCGTACTCCATGTGCGTCCGCCTTGAAGCTTTTGATGGCGTCCGGAACAAATCCCGGATCAGGATTAAATATCATTTTATTTGCCGCCCCTCCCCTCCCCTGCTTATCGCACGGCCCTGCGTTTGATGTCTCCATTAAAATTAGCGATGCACTGCTGTTGGAGCGAGCCGCCGCCCGACCCACATTTTCGTTGCGGACTTTCAACGTCCCCCCTCGCGCTTGTTCCGCGGCTTTCTTTTGGCTCCTCATTTTGCCGTCCAAAATCCTAGGATGTATCGTACCACTCTTCCTTCCTCAAGCTGGTATCCCCTGAGCGAGAATGTGACAACGGACTTCGATTTTCGTCAGTTCGGGACCGACATGACCTCGGCAGATACTCGCGTTCGGTCTGCTCGATGAGAGAACAGGATGTATCCGGGAAGCGCAACTGGGGCAATCCTGTTCAAATCGACCACCTGGACCGCTAGATAGGTGCGTTTGCTCTGCGCAAGGCAAAGCTTTCAGTGCTTTGGAAAGATATTCTTGACGAGAGTGCCAAGGCTAACACATTCCCGAAGTGGGTTGAATCCAGAGCGATCTTCATCAGCCCCAGGGAAAGGGTTCCTTGTACTGTACTGTAGTACACAGTAGGTCTTGTCACTGAGGAGGATTCGGCATTCCCCACAACCCTGAGAGAATCCCACTTGCTTGAAGATCTAGGTGGGTTAGCGTCCATCCTGCTACCGCGAGAAATTAGTACCAGGCGCAAGCGACATTTTCGTCTAGAAGGAAATTCCATCGCACCGTTGAGACGACACTCTAGCCTTCCCTGGTCCCCGAGGAGCCCAGACTTCCACACTATAGTATCGACCACAATGGCGTGTTGTTCCCTTGGGCATGAGTGTGCCTCGTCCGAACGCTGTCCCGCATATACGAAATATCATGTGTGTTAACCACCCACAGCCACACCCATACCCGCGCCCAGAGGCAGATCAGCGCAGATATGTATCCGAGCGCCAAACGGCTGTGAAAATCAACTGTCTCACTGCCTCCTGATGTTGTCGGTCTCGCGTCTATCACTTTGCTACGCGCGCTTCTTTTAACCGACCCAACCAGCAGATGGCACTAACATCCGTGCCTCGCACTCCCGAGACTGCTGGCTGCCCTCCTCCCCATGTAATGTATTGTACCTTTGTACTCCTGCCGTTTTTCAACTTGGTGTGGATCTAATTACGGCACCCCGGAAGAGACCCGTATATATTGCCAGCCTCACTGATCAATACACAGCAGGTAGTGTTTGTCGACCCTCCCCGCGCTGCCCTTGTGCGTCATGAGATTGCAGACTTGCAAGTGCCGGTCGCTGTGCACTGCTTGCGCGGCTCTCCTGAACTATGCACAAGCAGTGGTCCCCTGTACTTATCATGTCAATTTCGGATTCGCGTGAGCTTCTTGACACGTCCAAGCTTCAGTCAAGCACCGCGTCAAAGGACCGCGCATAGTAAGTGGACTAGAGGAAAAGCGGTAGAGGAGGCAGAGGCTTTCTTCTCCATGCTCCCTCCCATATGCACACACCCCTTCGAGCAGCCATCATGCATCTCGGCCAGGTACTTGAACTCGTTCCTACACATGCACGCATGCGGCCTCACAGCAAGACCTGAGCTACCGCAGTCACTGAGCCTCACTGCAAGTCCATTTTCCTTGGTCTACAGAAGCTGGCCGATTCCTTGTTTCATATCTTTCCTAGCGTCAGTACCTCGATAGCTCCCCCCCTCCCTTCTCCTCCCTCCACATCGCGGGAGATGGGGGTGTGGGTTCTCCCACACCCCCCCTCCCTCGCAAGACGCACGCACCAGCTTTTTAGCCGCGCCTTAGCAGAGGACACACTTCTCCCTGGTTGAGCTTGTTCTGCCGTTCTTTTAAACTTTGCTGGCCGAGCTTGGCGATCTTGGATCCCGGCCGTTGGCAAGCGCATTTTGGTGTTGCCCAGGCAGTATCCCTACAAGGCTGGCCGGATGGGTGGCCTGAGACTAGCCCCAGGAGCGACCTGGTAGGCATTCTCGTTGATTTTCTGTTCCTGGACCAGTACCGTGTAATCAGAACTATTCGTTGCTCAAGTAATGGTCGAAGACAAGGTTGATCCATTTGACTACGACACTGCTCCCATTCCCATCTTCTTCCCTAGTCAATCTTTTCCCCTGAAGAAGAGGTAGGTTCTCTTTGGGGCGGGATACTGCAGCCGACCCTGGTCTCCCAGGACGCGGCAATTCCAAGCTGTGCTGGCCAGGCTGTTGTGAAGCTTGTGCCCACATGTCTCCACCCATGCTGTCAAAGTGGCATCCGATGGGATGACGAGGGATGGACGGGGGCCGAGTGGACAGGTGGGCCCCCAGGTGGACCCCTACTATGTACTGTGTAAGTATCTAGGTATACAAAGTAGTAGTACTGTACTCTGTACTGTACGTACCATAGTTCTTATCCACTAGATACGTACCTACCACCGGGACTCATCACACACACACCACACCCACTCTCCATGGATCAGCATGCTCTGTACACTGGGTCCCCTCGATCGCTACATAGTACCGATGGTAAGGCTCTCGCCTTTTAAACCAGGGTCTTTCCTCCGCCATGCTCAGAAGATCTCCAGACTCATCCTCAAGTCTTTGTTCAACGGAAGCATAAGACCAAACCAACAGCCCGTTTCTGTCGGTCATCAACCAACCGGTACCTCACAACAACAACCTTCAGTCCCTCAAAGACATCACTTGCATCCTGCCCTTGCAGTAAACTAGTTGCCCTACTACGCCGCACGGCAGTCATCAGTCCCACCCACCACCACCATCATCCTTCCACGCGGGAGTCAGACACGTCTCGTGTGTTCTTTAAAAAAGAAGAACAAAAGAAAACCGACCGTCGAGTCCGATCATATGCACGCTCTCCTCAACATGTCTTCCAGCCCAGAATATCTTGCTCCCAGCGCCGAGGACATAGACTTGAACATCGACCCGGCCATCATGCCGAACGGTTCCTGCTCAAGTATCCCACCCTCCACAGTCTCCTACGCTACCCCAGACCCAAACGCGTACTCTGAGGTTAGTCTCCTTCCTTTTCCCCTCCCAACCCCTTCTCTCCCTCTCTCTGCCGGTACTATTGTGCTCGCTCGGACCCACTCCCGCATCTTCCCCCCCCGTTCCTGTATAAAGACGGCAGGTTGGGCCCCGGGCTGTGTTCCCATCACATGTTGTTATAACGACCACGATCACTCACGCACAACCAACAGGTTTCGCATTTATCGCCCTTCGACACCTCACCAGTTCTGGACGAACGGATGTTGACGCCCGTGTCGAGCGCCTCGTCTCCAGAACTGCATCCTCGCTCCTCCAGGCAGTCTCCCTTCGAGCAGCACCACCAGCACCACCACCATCACCACCACCAGGAGGACTCCACGGCCCAGCAACCAACGCCCCCCCACACCGCAAGCATGTATCCCTATCCCGAGTACATGAACACCAACCAGGCCACCTCCTCCATGCCGATGCCGTCCACCGTCGCAGAGGCCACCCACGACCTCCTGCCCTACCTCCAGCACCCTCACGCCTCGCCCGGCCACGAGGATGCCCACCCACCACCACAGTCCAACCCGTACTTCGGCTCGTACACCGTCTCCGCCGCGCCGCACGAGCAGGAGCAGTACTACCTGCCCAACGGCGGCGACATCGGCGGCCTGGGCCTGCTCCGGCAGGATGTCAACGGCGGCGGCACGTACACGCACCGGTCCGCGGGCCCCCTCCCCCAGCACTCCTCCCCCATGTTCAGCGCCCATGCGCCCTCGCCCTACCGTCTCCCCCGGCTGGAGCCGACCACGCCCTCCGCACACGGCCGGCAGTACTCGGTGGCCCGTGCCCGGCGAGACCGGACCCGCAAGAACAGCGCGCGCCTGAGCCTGCACAGACGAGACTCGTTCAGCCCGCCGGTTGTGCAGCAGGGGAGCTACCTGCACGCGGGCGAGGATGCGGGCCTGGCGATGAGCCAGATCGAGGACGATGGCCCCGATGAGGAGGTCGAGCTGGACGAAAAGACGCCTGCCGATCTGCGGCGGCTTTGGGACACGCGGCGGAAGTGGCTTGGGAAGAAGGGTAATGGCATGTGGGATGACATCATGATGGAGTATCTGGGCGAGGAAGCTCTCACGGAGAACAAGAAGACGCAAGTCAAGGCGGCGCTGCAGATGAAGATCCACAGAATGCTTCTGAAGCACGGCAAGTGGCCAGAGAGAGACGTATGTTTTTCCCCACTCACCTTCTCATCCACCAACCCACCCTTCCCGCAACCAAAACACTAAACCCCGTTCCCAACAGAATGCCGCCCTCCTCCGCGCCTACAAGCGCCATCAAGAGTCGCGCTACACCGACATACTCCGTCTCTACGAAGAAGAAATGGGCGGCCGCAAAAAGGCGGCCGACTGGAAATCGCAGCACATCGAAGCCCAGCTCGTGAAACTGGGCCTCGAGGAGCCCGAGCGCGACCGCGACTCCAAGGCCCGCAAGAGGAAGCAAGTCGCCGCGCGCCACCAAGCACGCTCCAACGGCGCCCTGCCTCCTCTGCCTGTTTCACGAGCAGCCCCGGCCATAACCCAACAACAACAACAACAGCCACAGCAACACAGACTACCGGGGATGTACGAGCCCGCCTACGCGCACCACTACGCCCCGCAGCACTACGAGCCGCACCCCCACCAGCACCACCAGCAGCAGCAACACACCCGCACGCTCTCGTACGACACCGCCTTCGCAGAGCAAATCGGCGCCCACCCGCCCGTGCTCAGCGACGAGCAAAACGAGCGGCTGGCGCGGGAGATCCTGGAGCGCAACCCGTTTGCGGAGGGCGGCGAGGACGGCGAGGACGACGACGACGAGGTGGACGTCAAGATGGAGATGTCGGACTACGGCAGCAGCGGCGACCACCACCACCACCACCACCACCACGCGAGGTCGCGAACGGCGTCGCTGATCCCGGGCCTGACACCACACATGGCGCAGCACCAGCAACAGCACCAGCACCAGCACGACGCTTCTTCTTCATCTGCTTCTTCTTCCGCGGCGCCGCTGCCCGGCACGGCCTCGCCGCCGGACATCAATGCGCAGCGTAGCGCGGCGGTGGCGAGGCAGGCCTGCGGCGAGATGCTCAAGCAGCAGCACTTCGGGGCTGGCGTCGGCGCCTAGGTTTTTTTTTCTTTTTTCCTTTTTTGCGCGCCTGATTCGGCTGTTCTTCTGCCCTGCCAGTTGTCTCGGGGCTAGTATGTCCGCCGCGCGTAACACTCGCCGCGGGGATGTCATCCCTTCTCTGCTCTTTTTTACCTTACCCTTTTCCTTGTTTGGGCCACTAGGACAGGAAGGAAGGGGGGTAGGGTAGGATGGAAAGGGACTGTATCATTACTTCTTCTTTTTTGGTGGGGGGGGGGGGGGGAACATTTTTCCAGCTACAGTCGTAGCTTGTGCCGGTTGGCGGGACCGCAAGGTTTGGGGCTAATGCAGCCCTATGAAGCTTAACCACTGCCACACAAAACAGGGTTTCTCACCGACACCTGTGGGCGTGGCCGGCGGCTCTTCCAAAGAGAGTTTCGTTCCTCTCGCTCTTCTTCTTCATTCGTTCATCTTTGTCTTGCATTCGTTTTATTGGCTGGGCGGACTTTTGCCTGAGCATCAGATCTTCGTGTTCGTGGTATGCGTCAGAGGTTCTTGACGCGGCGGCTTGGATCTGGCGTTTTGATTGCACGAGACCGTGGAATGGGGGGTGGGGGTGGGGGAGGCTTCGCGTCGCTGAAAATTTTACCTTGTTATGTGTTCCCATCAATGCGTTTGATGAGCATTGCCTTTCCTTATCATCAGCAGACCATTCATTCCCCCTTCTGCAGACAGACTGGGAAACCATCATAGGGCTGGCTAGCTATGGCGGCAGCCGATCCGGAGTTTTCGGGGCCTGGGCCCTTCATTGGCTGTTCAAAGACTCCCAATCACGTTCTGCTTTTTTGTCCCTTGTTTTGTTGCGACTGTTTACTTCGAGCGCAGATTGCGCTCATGCACTCCTGGCTTCCAAAAAGATCGTGGAACGGGACATTCTCCTCCTCGTGTTGTCCATCGCATACTTAGAGCAGATAGACTCGGTCAGAGAAGCCACCTAATCTAGTGTCATCATCAACCATTTTGCATTATTCAGTCAAAATGCCTTGGTGAGCAAGCCGTGTGGCATTTCGGACCGGTGGCCCGGGTGAGATTCTTAGTGCCCAGGAAATGCCACTAGTAGTGAGTAACTTGTTAGTACCGTTAGTAACTTTCAACACCCCACCGATCTGGCCAAGAATTTTGAGCCTCTCGCAAAACAGTGTGTGCACAAAAGCCTCAAACAGCATAGCACCGTAAGGCTGTGATTAGGGCCCATACTCGAAACGATTCGTCCGGACATGTTGTGCGCGTATCATCACACAGAAACAGCAGGCATCTGCCTCTGCACAGCCCGTATCCCACTGTCGACAAAGCCACTGCAGGCAAGTGCAGGCAGCAGTAGGCATCTATCTCCACTTGAAGACCGCCGGCAAGCTTTGAAGTCTGGAACCGGTCCTTGGATACTCCCGCAGCAGCTTGAGTGGATTCGCGGACTTGACACCCTTGTAACAGCCCCAGTATGCAAGGTAAGACGGCCCAAGGTTGTCGTGCTGTGTATCTCAACTGAGCAGCCGGGACACGGCACGCGGTGGGTTGCACAGTCGGGGCCAGACGCACCGCGTCCTTGCACGGGTCGAGCCACCGCACCGTACCACCGGATCTTCGTGGCTCTAAAGATCTTGGTGGTGAAGATCCCTACAATGCCCATCGCCGCGCATTGCATCGGGTCGACGTGCTGATCTCACGTTCTGGCGGGTGTGGGTGGTACTATGCGCGATGGGGTAGGGAGGGGTTTCGTTGCACAACCGCCGCGCTAGTTTTGTGAGCGCACACAAGTCTGTCACTGGGCACCAAGAATCAGACTCAGCACTGTAATCCGAATCGGGATAGCTGCTCCGTTTGACGTCTCTTGCTCCACTATCAGCCCTGCTGGCCGCCGGCGCGCAGGAACTGCGCAGTTGTCCATGTTCATGTCGCTGTCCACCCGGGAAGCAACACCCTTCGTCAACCCGCGGAAAATATCAAAGTTCGAGGCCTTCGCTTGTGGGAAAAAGAGGGCGGAGATTAGGGTCTCTTGCCCCGACTTTTCGCTCGGCTCATTTTTCTGTGGGACTGCCTTCCCCAGCCCGGTTGAGTTCAGCACTCGCCTCGTCTCGCCTGCTTGCACCCTCACCTTGCAACAAAGCTAGGGAGCCCAGTAATGGTACTGTGTGTAAACAGTACTGTACAATATGCTCCTGGTAGACGCGGCAAATATGTGGTTCGTGCGACCGGACAAGGCTCTTTGTATAACCCTGGACCCTGCCCTGAAGAGAGGATCTGCACAGGATTTCGACGCTAATAAGCGCGACTCCAACGTCCTTTTTTTGCGGGATGCTGGTTGGTGGTTTCAGGGGCGTGGCTTGCAAAGTGCCGTTGAATAAACTCCGGCACAGTTGTGAACCCAATCCGATCCTTTTGCCAGCTAGTAACGGGGGCCTGCTAGTGACGGTCTTCGCGCCCAGTATGGAGTAGTCAACAAGGCTAGGACGGGTATAGTGGTCTGACAATGACACGACGACTTGGGCGCAGGTTTCCCAATGTGGACGTAGTGAGGTTGCAAAACGAAAGCTCGCCCAAAGGCAGAGAGGATGGGTCCCGTACCTCGCATTAGGAAGGACTTGTGTGTTGTTGTGTTTACTGCAGACCCACCCCCTTGGATGTGTCCACTAGCCCTGCACCTGGTCCCTCACCGGCTTTCCCAGCGCCTGTAGAATGCATAGAATGCATGCATCTGTTTGGTCAGCCCTGGCTCCGACGAACTGGAAGCGAGGTGTGACATGAGGCACAACTTGCATCTTTCATGTCGGATGTGCATGCGAGATTTGAGTGCTGACTGGCTGCTTTTGGCCTCAGTACCCGCAGCGCGGGTCAGAGTGGCTGGAATAGCATGGTGTGCTGTCGCGGCCCTATTATGGTAGGAACGGATATACGGAGTACATGCAGGATTGAGTCACTGATCGGGGACCCTCCAGATGTCCAATTCTCAGGGGGAAATATCAACCACGATGCTGTCTGCAAACCCATTGGGGGCGGAGTAATGGGTACTGTGGTACAAAGCTGTGAGGCCAAAAACCCATCACATACTTTGCGTCCTGCCCTCTTGCTGTTGCAGCGGGTATTCCTTTAGGATGGGGTGCAGCGTTGTAACGGAAAATATGGTTTCCGGATGGATGGAGTCCGAACTGCGAGTGGCGTAACTTTGACACAGCCCATTTGAACTTTCCATTCAGGCGGGAACAAATCACCATGCAGAATGGCAGCCAGGCGGTGCATGCCTTAGTGTACGATGGTGGGGAGGTCGTGATCTGCCTGCCAATGACGACCGCATCGACTGCAGGTCTGCACTCCGCCAAGTGCAAGAAGAGCTCTCCTCTAGTCCCGGACGCAATGCAAAACCTCATGCACAGTATCGTCACAAGTGCCCTTGCCTGCTGGCCTTGGGGGGCCGAAACGAGGAGGAAGCGGGCAAGACTCCATCGACGATACGGCATCAGGGGTCGATTGTGAAGGCTGAATACCTCGTCATATGCAGCCATGGCACGATTTGATGAACGATAGCTCAAACGATTGTCGCCAGGGTCGATCAGTGAGGGTGCAACGAGGAAGGGGTCGCCACTGGCAACGCCTTGGGATAATCGCTGGGTCTCGATTCGCTGGTGGGAGAGCCTCCCCGTCAGCCCGTCCAGCAGCTCAAGAAGGGTGGGAGGCAGTGACCGAATGAACTGCAAGGAACATTAGTTCGCCCTGTCCTTCCGTCGGCAAGCGGCCGACGTCCATGTGTCACGAAGCAAACGGATAGCAGCAGCATCGTTCGTCCAGCTCTGCGAGCCTGCAAATGCAAATGCGGCAGCATTTTGCAGACTGCAGTCGTCCCTGTCGTCGTATTGTAGTGTCTCGGGAGGAACATTACGCTCTCGGCTGTACCTTGAAGTTGGCAGTTGCTTCGACCCAACACCTGCTGCTCATCGTCGGTTGTTGGCTTGGCTGCCGCAGCGTCTGCCGCGACCAACACCGATCTAAATCGGGCGCGTGTGGGTGGATGTGGGTGGATGGATGTGAGCACGCAAAAGCGTAGCCGTCTTGAACTTCGGGCCGGGCGTTAGTGTTGAGGTCCTGAATGGACGGTTGCGATGTAGGCTGGCCAAGTACATGCCCGTGCCATGTTGCAATATCGGTCCAGCGCCCTGTGGTTTTTGGGCAGATGTGAATAGTAGTGTAGTAGTATGTAGGCACTTCTGGTACTCGGGCACGGAGTACGGAGTACGGACTGCCCTACACAGTATGGAGGTACACGATGCGCCTGCATTTGCATCTGCATCCGCATCCGCACCGTATCAAGGTACTGTTAAGGATCTGCCGACCGCCGGACCAAGATAGCAGGATGGTCGGTCCCAGATGTGAGACAGAGCATGGGGGCGGGGCGGGTCACCACGCGCGGGGCATGCAGGATGGCCGAAAGAATTGTTAGTGTCACCGACACAGCACGAGAGCCTCAGGAAACAGCAGCTTTGGGATGGTGGAGGGAAGCGGTGTCACGTCCAGGTGATCAGCTTCCCGAATCGGTTCACCGCGTGTCTCGTTGTTGTGTCGATATGTCCGGGGATCCATGGTCAGAAGGTACCAGCAACGAAGTACCGGAGCCTTGTTGCGTGTAGTATGGTGTACGCACAGGCGTGCGACCGTGTGTGTTCGGAGGTTGGAGGGGGTGGGGGGCGGCTCAAAGCTCAAAGCTCAAGCTCTTCGATCATCCTCGGCTAGAGCCGCAGCACTGTGAAGCTCGATGCTGCTGTTGTAGGGGCGACGATCTATCAGGATAGCTGTTCTTACTGAAGGGCCAGTCATGCCAGGCTGTCTTGTCTTGTCTTCGAGACCAGACAGCATGTCGCGGACGGAATTAGGTCACCTGTCATGTCGCATCTGAAGCTGTGGCTGGTTTGAGATTGAACCTCAGTACGGGTGGCTGCAGAGGCTGAAAACGGACGAGGGTCGTGTTTGATGGGAAAAGCTGCTAAAGCAAATGAAAAAAAAGTGTCAGGATGTCAGGATGTCATCCATGAAATGTCTAGGACTAAACCAGTCTCACCTTCTTCCCGGATCCTCACCCGGGGGGTCCTCACCCGGGCAAGTGCAAAGCCCGAGCACTTGACGGCCCGGGAGTCAGGGATTTGTCAGCGCCGGCCGGCGGCGGAGTAGGCACCGACCCGAGATTACCTCGGAATCTAGACCAGCTCGCGCCGTCCAGACTCCAAAAGAAATATTGATACTTGGAACATTCAGGAAAATCATTCTCCCTCCCGAGATAAAGCCCCTAGGAGGCATCAGCCACACTCGTCATTCTGCACTAGCCACAACCGAAAAGATGACAACATCGCGTTCCCAATTGGGGAACACCTTGTTGAAGAGGATGCTTCACTTGTCGATACATTCATTTGCGATTTCACTCTTGCATTGCTAAGGGACTGTTCGTCTCTCGTCAAATTCGGGACCACGCTGCGACGGTCTTTCCCACGGGACGGAAAACAAAGGACCACTTCAGCCCGACATTCTGACCGCAAGGGAGATCGATCCATTGGCATCTTGGATCTTGGAAGCGACGCCCACTCCGGGACAGACACCTTTTCCATCAACAGCCACATGAGGCCTCTCACATCTACCTGCCTCTGCTGCAGGTGACTCAACACCGGAAATGGACGCCCGTCACAGCCCATCATCACTCTTTTTTGCCGCGCTGCTCTGTCTGGCATGGCTCCACCTAGCCACGGCCATGCGGCCAGACCACATTGCCCAGTTGCGACAAGACACGGTTGAGATGTTCTACCATGGATTTGACAACTACATGAACCTGGCTTTCCCAGAAGATGAGGTATGTTACCTAGCCGGGGAGCAACAGAAAAGCAGAACATCCCCTGCTGACAGCTCTTGCGCGACCAGTTGCGACCGCTCACGTGCGCCCCCTTGACGCGAGATCGCCTCAACCCGAACAATCTGGGCTTGAACGACGTCCTCGGAAACTACTCGGTCACGCTTGTCGATACACTCACTACTCTCGCAATACTGGCCTCGGCGCCACCGGACCAAAACAACACGGGCGAGCGCGCACTGCGCGACTTTCAAGACGGCATTGCCGCAATGGTGGATCTTCACGGCGATGGCCGACCGGGCCGATCGGGACTCGGGACTCGTGCCAGGGGATTCGACCTCGACAGCAAGGTACAGGTCTTTGAGACGGTCATTCGAGGCGTAGGAGGCTTGCTCAGCGCGCATTTGTTTGCTGTCGGGGAGCTGCCAATCAACGGGTACGATCCGAAGCCCTCCGGTATACCCGACCGAGATGACCCGGTGGAACTCTCCCCGATACAATGGCCGAACGGATTCGTCTATAATGGTCAATTGCTGCGACTGGCACTAGATCTTGCGACACGGCTGCTGCCAGCCTTTTACACAACTACCGGCATGCCGTACCCCCGGGTTAATCTCCGATATGGCATTCCCTTCTTCCCCAACTCGCCTTTGCACGAGGTCCTAGGCACTACGAGCGCCAATGCTCCAGGACCCGCGGACATCACGGAGACGTGCAGTGCTGGAGCTGGAAGCCTGGTACTCGAGTTCACGGTGTTGAGCAGACTCACC
The DNA here is from genome assembly GCA_003671545.1 of Ophiognomonia clavigignenti-juglandacearum. Classification (NCBI taxonomy): domain Eukaryota; kingdom Fungi; phylum Ascomycota; class Sordariomycetes; order Diaporthales; family Gnomoniaceae; genus Ophiognomonia; species Ophiognomonia clavigignenti-juglandacearum. The sequence goes on along the minus strand of PYFS01001256.1, from coordinate 3,762 downwards.
GGCGATACTCGGTTCGAGCAAATCGCTAAACGAGCCTTCTGGTCTGTATGGAATAGACGGAGCGAAATTGGTCTAATCGGCGCTGGTGTCGATGCCGAACAAGGGAACTGGATTGGTGGACACTCTGTCATTGGCGCAGGGGCTGACAGCTTCTTTGAGTATGCGCTCAAGTCACACATTCTGCTGTCAGGGCATGGCATTCCCAATGTCACCGTCCCAATCAGGCCATCCCCAGACAGCAGCTGGATCGACCCCAACGAATTATGGGTTCCTTTGACAGAGGAACAGAACTCACCCGACGCCTTCCTGGAGGCATGGCACCAGGCACATGCTGCCATCAAGAGACATCTCTACGACGACACCGGCCATCCTCATTACTCGAATGTTAACATCATGACTGGATCTCTCGCTACGAACTGGATAGACAGTCTTGGCGCGTACTACCCTGGTCTACTGACCTTGGCCGGTGAGCTCGAAGAGGCTATGGAGACCAATCTGCTACACGCAGCAATTTGGACCAAGTACGGGGCTCTGCCTGAACGCTGGTCGATCAAGGAAAAACAAGTGGAGGGTGGCTTGGGCTGGTGGCCTTTGCGTCCAGAGTTCATCGAGTCGACTTATCACCTTTACCGGGCGACCAAAGATACATGGTATCTCTATGTCGGTGAGATGGTCATGAAAGACATCAATCGCCGTTGCCGAACAAAGTGTGGGTTTGCCGGGCTTCAGAACGTCGTCACCGGCGAGCTGACCGATCGAATGGAGAGCTTCTTTCTCGGCGAGACCACCAAATATTTATATCTACTCTACGACGATCGACATCCTTTGAACTCTCTGGATGCCGCCTACGTCTTCACCACTGAAGGTCACCCTCTGATCATTCCCAAAGAGACCAGGCGATTCTCGAAAACGAAGCTTGTCCCTCCGGCGACTACGACAGAGGTTGCTCTCTATTACGACGGCCAAGAATTCGCAAGCGTTTGCCCTCTTCCCCCAGCGACATTTCCTTTGACTGGTTCTGGTATTGCTTCACGTCCTGATTTGTTTCATGCGGCGCGACTGTTAGACTTGCATATGATACCCAACAAGCATAGCGGGCTTGTGGCCGGCAGCAAGCCCGGCGTCTATAAAGCCAAAAGCAACCACACGTACTTTCCGTGGACCCTTCCCCCAGCTATGCAGCCGAATGACGGACGTTGCGACAAAGTCCCCGAGGCCACCGAGTACCATTTGGAATTCGGAATTGTTAACACCAATGGGGGCTTCGAGAACGTTATCGGCGCGCACAACCTTGATCGATTTGATGTGGATAAGATTCGCGTCCACAAACTTTCAGGTCTCAAATTGGCCATGCGTTTGGAAGAAGGACCTGATGGAGCCGAAGAGTTGAGGATCACCAAAGTGAATGGATTCAACTTGGGACGAGACGAGTATCTCGTGTTGAGCCGGGCCCTACTCTCGGAAATTTCGGACACTAAATTCAAACTTATTCGAGACTTGACGGCAGTCAAGATTCACCATCTGTACCAGATCGGCATACCCGAAAACACCACCAATGACAGCCAAATCGAAGAGGAGCATGACCCCAACGAGGAGCGGTGTCCACCTCCCGACGTCGAGGACCTTTTCGAAGACCAAGACTCAGCCGACTTCGACCTCGAGCGGCCGCAGCCAGCGACAGAGAACAGCCCCTCCTCACCTGACGCATTCGCCACATTCATCCGCTCCTTATGGTCGCGACTCAATCACCCTCCCAACCCTCCGAACCCGCCCCCATCCTCCCTTGAGCAACAAACATCCTCTCTCCTCGCCGGCGCCCAAGGGCCCCTCAACATCCTCATCAACACCACAGCCATCACCCCGATCGGCATCGGCGCCGCGCCCCTCCCACCCGTCGACATCCCACCGACCGCCTCCATCCCGCTCTCCGGGCCCGTAAGCCCGCACCTCCTCCCCTGGACAACCGTCTTCGCAGCCGGCCAAGCCTGCGACGCGCGCCTTCCCGAAGAAGCGCCCCGCGACCACCAGATCATCGTGATCCGCCGCGGCGGCTGCACCTTTTCTGAGAAGCTCGCCAATATTCCCGCGTACAAGCCGTCGCCCACGAGCCTGCAGCTCGTGATCATCGTCTCGAGCGACGAGGACGACGAGGGTGGGCCGCTGAGCCGGCCGCTGCTGAACGAGGAGCAGCGCACGCCCAGCGGGATTCACCGCCGCACGGGGATCCCGATGGTCATGGTCGGCGGTGGAGAGGACATGTACCGCGAGTTGACGGAGCGGGGGGCGACGCCCGGTGGGATCCGGGTGGGGATGACGAGACGGTATAACGTGGAGAGTGAGGGGCGGCGGATCGTGAATGTCATTGTTGACGATGGGGATACGCCTGCGCGGGGGACGTAGAACGCCTCTGTTGATGCTGGGGAAGCCGAGGACGTAGACGACGGCCAGCAGTATCTTTGGCCGGCGATGGCCGCCAACGGGGACGTCTGGCCGACGATGGCGGGCGAGGAGGGCCCGCTCCTGCAGGGTGGCTGCCTCACTGCCCGCGAGATGTACGAACTCCTCTTGCAACAGCTTTGGGAGTCTGTGAGGGACATCTGGTACTCATGGGGCATTGTGGAGTCGTTCAACAGGGTGCTAGGAAGGCGACGTGTGAGGCGGACTTTGTGGGAGCTATCTGAGGGTCACCTACCGAGGGAGAGAGTGAAGAGTGGTGCATTTGAAGGGCGCTGCAGGTGAATTTCCCTTGCCTGACCTGCGGGCTGCTTGTTGCATATAAAGAGGCGTTGGTGGTGTCGTTTCGTTTTTATATACTTACTTGGTGGGCCTTCCTTCTGGCCTCTGTTTATGAGAGCTGAGCGATATATCCAATGCATTCAGTCATAATTCCATGTTCACGCTATGAGTTCATGGAGAGTCGTGCACAGTAGCTCATAGCTGAGATATGCTGATGCTAGCACCAGTATATCAAAGGCTCAAGTTGAAGAGTGAGTTATGTTGCCAACAGACTGCTGACGTCTGCGTGTCTTGATTTTATCACGTAATTTTACATAGCTTCTCCTCATCGGATCACTTCCTCTTGGGATAATTGTGACATAAAGAGGGAAACTGTCGTTCGCGAGATGCTGTGGTGTTTCGGTATATGATGGGTAGGTAATGCCTCCAACGCCTTCCCATGAAAATCAAGATATGGTCCTCTATAAATAGAACTCCGAATGGGAGACGGATGCCCATTGAACGGATTGGATTCGATTTAATACATGGTACCGTCCAAAGAGATGTCCCTTTGCTGTAATCAAATATCCGCCGAAGAAACTGATGTCCGTACGGTGCGCTGCTCCACGGTATCCGAGATGGGTCATCCGGCCAGGACAAGCGCCGCACTCGGCATCAACGAAAAGGAATATCCACCAGTCGCCTTTTTTCCCCTCCTAGTTTCGAGGGTTTCCGCATGGAAACATACTTGGAACTCGAGGAAGCCGCTCAGCGAGGCCCGGATATCACGTTCCACGGTACAAAAACATATGTACGTGTGAACAAGACGCCGGAGGGGGCAAATGGGGGAAGTGGCGCCTGCTCCGTTGCACGAACCGTGCCTTTTCAGCCTCCGGTCGGTCGAAAGTCGGATCGTGGCATGTGTTTTTTTTCTTGTGGGGGGGGGGGGGGAACGGGGTTGGAAGGGGTTCGAAAGCAAAGTTGACGGGGCTGGCCGAGAGGCAGGATTCTACTCGTTGACGTCGAGGAGAGGGACGACGGGAACGC